>CAJHZI010000700.1:22500-67500 GCA_905160935.1 Enchytraeus crypticus | reverse complement strand
CGTAAAAAAATTTTTTTTGTTAGTGAAATGATCAACTATGTGATATCTATCACTTTTTAACACTACATGTTTGAACCGTTAGGCAATTTAGTCCATTTTTCGTGTAACCAGTCCAGTGAATGTTCAAGATTTTACTTTCAGACCAGCGTGGCTGGGGTTCGCAACCACCAGGGTTCAATTCACCTCAGGATCTGTCATTTAAAACTTCACCACGTTACCCCTACGTTATTAAGACATTCTATTCATTTTGATTTTTTTTTTCGATGCTGTTATTGATGAAAGTAGCAAAGTTAGTAGTGTGGTTGCATTAATCCTCGTGCGGGTTATCAAAGTTACACTATTCACCTTCTATAAAAAGTGTTTACTTTGAAAATTAACCCCATGTATTATTTCATCTGTTGGAGGCGCCACCATGCAGTCATAAACTTGATCGTTTTAAAGAAGGAAACTGCAATTATCATTATTATTATTTATTATTGTATGATAACCTAATAGATGACCATTCACGATATGGCGTGTTTACTATTTTAATTAAAAGGCGGCCAATGAAAATGTAAAAAATTACGATAATAAGAAACCATCAGGTGATGGCGAATAAGCAATCCTGCGTAAAAGCCATAGCGTAACCAGTTCACGTAACGACGTTCGTGACAGCTGACAGTCGTTCGTTAACACACAATGCATTTTATATAATGATAAAATACAAGAAAAAATATATAAAATATTCCTTTTAAATTGACATTTATATAGGCATCTACCCCATAGAAACTGATTATTACATGCTGTTTGGATTTGCTTACCTTCACTTTGATCATTTTCGTTAGCATCCATTACATAGGCACTGTCAGACCATAAATATTAGCAGGTCAAGCTAAGTCGGACGAATTATAAGGCAGGTCAGATCCAAATCTATTATATCGAATCAAAATTAGCAAAATTGACAAAAAATTCAAATTTTGAATGTACATAGTAACGGTAACCATAACACAGAGACAGTATTTATTTAATTGCAACAACAACAACAACAAGAGTGCTACAGCCCTCAATGAAAACATCGAGAACTATTGAGACAAAATCAAGACGGCGAGCAAAAAGAAGGCCCAAAAACGGTGCAAATTCCAAAATGCAGAAAATCAGTCCAAAGACTTTCACCTTGTAATTATCACCGCTTTTGACCTAATTTTGTGCTCATCGGTTTGGCTTTGGCTCGAGATCGAGTGATCGATGTTGTCATTGACGAATTCACTTAGTATGACTAATTAACTGAAGTTTGGATTTGCACCGTTTTTGACCTAATTTTGTGCTCATCGGTTTGGCTTTGGCTCGAGATCGAGAGCTCGATGTTGTCATTGACGAATTCACTTAACATGACTAATTACCTGAATTTTGGATTTGCACCGTTTTTGACCTAATTTTGTGTTCATCGGTTTGGCTTTGGTTTGACATCGCGTGCTCGATGTTGTCATTGACGAATTCACTTAACATGACTAATTACCTGAATTTTGGATTATGCACCGTTTTTGACCTAATTTTGTGCTCATCGGTTTGGCTTTGGCTCGAGATCGAGTGCTCGATGTTGTCATTGACAATAAACTTTATTTTTTGCACATAGGCTGGCCTTTGATTCAAGATCGAGTGCTGGATGTTGTCATCGACTATGTGTGATATAGATACTGCTAGTGTGCTATTTATAGTAACAAAGTGGCTATTTATAGTAACAAAGATTTGTTTGTTTTTTTGTTTTTTTGTTTTTTTGTTTTTTTGTTTTTTTGTTTTTTTGATTTTTTGTTTCAAAAAAAAAAAAAAAATTTATGGCAGTTGCGAGCCACCGTAGTTATCAGAGCTTAATTGTAGAGCATTAATGTTATTGTTAATGGACAACGGACTGTATTCTGCCTTACGATTTTAGAAGTTGATATTAAAGGTGTTAGATATCGTTATAGGTCTGATCATTCAAATATTTCATTAAACAGAGTTTTTTCCCAATATTCGAATTTCACCGTTAATGAATGCTTTCGTTAGTCGGCACGATTTTGCTTCCATAGTGTTCTATTAGTCAGTCATGAACGACTTCATCTAATTAGCTTTTGCTGTTCAGATTTTAAGCTTCCTTCCACCACTATGGAGCCATTCATATTAGTGAAGCAACTTTTACTCTCAATAAAATCTACTCAGGCTACTTCCGTTGCTATGGGAAACAAAACTCGATATTTTTTGTATATATTTCATTTAACTGTTTAGGTAAGCAAAATGACGCTCTCAGAATGTTATATTAATGTTAATTAGGTGTAAATTCATGAATTTTGATTTACTTTCACTTTTGTTTTGCAGGCATATATCTACTTTTAGAACTGCCGTAATTTAAACTATTATGTAAATTATCTCTTTCTTAAAAAAGTTCAATAAAGTGTTATATTGATGCCATTTGTTTAAAATCATTCCGATCGTTCCACATTCATTCCAAGGAGTATCACTATTGATGGCTCGTAAGTTTTTTTGAATTATCTTATCAGGAAATAATCTGAAGTGTTTCGTTGTTGAAATTGATTGACCTTTGTGCGGCATGAGTGCTGCAGGCCTATATCTTGATAGCTTCTCTTCAGCTATCAAGTACTTGTAATCTCGTTACAGCCTCCTGCCTTATGAGCTACAGGATTTTCGTTTAATTGTATTTGAATTAAAGGATATATCATAGCGTTAGCTTTTTAAAGTTGACTTAATTGCTTTAAATAAACGAACTTAGATATTGCTAAAATTAATTAAAGTAAAATGTCTTTAAGTTTGCCAAAAATGAGTATGGTAAGATATTCTATATTTTTTGTATCAAACTTAAAAATTTACAAATTGTTGTAGTATCTATAAGTTATATAAATCTGCAGGAGTACTGATTTTTACTTAATCCTAAGGATTTATGTAGCTTAAATTTTACAAGTGCAAAATATTTGTTTAAAAGAAGCTTTGAACCTGATTAATTTATTTTATACTTTACTAGGCAGTAAATATTTACTTTTCTTTCTGGCCAAGTTGTACTTGCATGGTTTGTGTTTGAAGTTACTGTTGACTAAACTGCTGAACAATGGGATTATATTGCCATAAATTAGCAATTATTTTATGTCAGTTCAATGTTATGTGCTTTAATCCATCTAATCGTTTTCCAATATATATACTATATTTTCTAAAACTTTAAGCTTTATAATATAAACTGGTATGGCTTCCTTTTGTACACATGTTAAAGGTTAAAGTTGACAATCTTCAATTGGACTTAGTGTAGGCATTAAGCTTTTAATTAAATTTATTTCTGATTAGCTACATACCAATTTAGTTGATATCCAGCAACATAATTTTTACTGTTACTATAATTTTTTAATTGCATTAAGAAGTCAACTAGTTTTATAAATTTATATTATCCATTAATCAATCTATTATATTTTGTACTGTTTATCTAGCCTAAGAAGCCTACCACACCTACAATGCCTACCGTGCCGTTTTCATTGTTTGGTTCAAACAAATTCAGCCCAAAGGCAGGACCACCGCGCAAGTCTCCATCTTTGTCTAATCTCAACCTGGGGGCCTCTGAACGACAGACGGAGTTCGGTGTAAATTATGGACCTGTAAAACTGAAGCTAGGGGGCAACGAGATATCATTTGAAGGGGGAGAATGGATCTCAGGTAGCTTTCCATTGAATTCCTGCAGTTTTTCCTTTCGAGTGGAGGTGTTCTAGGTTAATGGTGACAGCACCATCGTGATCATTTTGAAAAGAATCCATTTGAGGAATTGTAGATTTAGCTTTTCTCAAAGCTGGAATAGCTAATGTTAACGTCAGTTTCCTCACTCGAAAGCAATGTCAGTGATGGGTGAGCCAAGGATTTGAACCCCGCACATACTGATCTGCGGTCGAGTATCTTAGCAATGTCACTCTTCCATAAAGAGTTCAGTTAATTTACTATTTTAGCAAAGTTACACAGCACTGAATGTGAGCATCATGCCTAATAAGGATTTTAGCATTGTCCCAAATAGTCCACAAGTGTTCTAGTTGTTTATAACTCTTCTATTTTAGAATGGGTCTTCAAAGTAGATACAAAATTATGCTTTACTCTCTCTCTCTTTCTCTCTATCAATCTCTCTCTCTTTCTCTCTCTCTCTCTCTCTGTCTCTTTCTCTATCTCTCTCTATCTTTTTATATTATCTTACTAGCTTTCTTCTAAGTAATACATAAAAAAATTAAAACTTTTGTGGCTAATATTCGATTGTTTTGAGCCTTTCAACATCTGCATAATTATTTTCCCAACAGAAACGGGTGGAGGAGGCAGCCAGAGAGAGGCAATCAAGCTAAAGAAGCAGAATCAAGCTCTGCAGGAGGAAAATAATCTGCTAAAAATTAAAGTAGAAATTCTGTTAGACATGGTCTGTATTCAGCTTTATTTGTTCTCATAATATATATGATAGCTTTGTTACTACTATAATTTTTTGACCAATGATCCAATTATGGCCCATGACACAGACATAAATTGTAATACAGTTTGATAAAACAATTCAGATATTGTTGAGATGGACTGACTTAAGAGCTAATTGATTAATTGGTCTTTAATTGATTTTAATATTCAAGTTAGTTAGTTGATTGTTCTTATTTGTTCCAATTTGTTGGTCAATCTGAGACATCCTCTTCATCGAATTAAACAATGATGAGAATGAAGCATCAGATGTGCGTTAGTAATATTCTACAAAACACTTTAAACTCTATTGTCGTTGAAAACAACGTCAATCACTATGGGTCAATTAACAGAAAGGTAGTGAATGATTACGTATGTTAGATGATATAAAGACTCACACTTAGGTGGAAATGAAGAGGACAGGGGAAGGTAAAGAGTGGAGGCGCTATATACCATGGACCTGCCAGTAAGCAGTGCACTAAGAGAGAGAGAGAGAGAGAATGAGTGACTAATTGATTTATTGACACGTTATGGACTGACGGATTGCTTGTTTGATTGACAGGTGTCAGAGCGCACAGCCGAGCTCCACCTACAAGAGAATCAGATCAAGCAGTTAGACAAGCTCGTCAAGCGTCGATGATCTGCCCGTACTCTACAACAAATCTGTGCTTAATCCAATCAAGTATTAGCATGGTACCAGAGTATATGTTCTCTGCAACATATCTGTATATAAACCTAATCAAGTATTAGTATGTGTTACCAGAGTATATGTTCACTACATCAACCCTGTAGGCCTATATAAACCTCTCTCTCTTAGTGCACTGCCTATTGGCAGGACCATGACATATAACCCCTCCACATACTTCTATCCTATGCTCTACTCTTCACATCAAAGTAAAAATTTGTTATCAAATCATTCAGTATCCTAAGTCTCAGTCTTCCTCCAGCCTTCTTTTCATCCATTGTTTCTTCGATTACTACTTTTAGTAAACCATTAACTCTCAGTGCATAACCCGTCCAGTTCCTTCTATTCCTTATTTTATCTATCTAATATGTATTGATGTGAACACAATTTAGCACTTCTTCTTTCCCAATTTGGTCCGTCTTTTGATCTTCTCCATTCTTTTCCATAACCACATTTCGAATGCTTCCAGTTCTAGTTTTCTAATATCCTCCTTTCTTAATTAACGTGCATGTTACCTTTTGCAATTTCTGTTCTGTATATATAAGCCTACTCAAGTATTAACATGTTTTCCATACTAGGCCTACATATCATAACAATTAATGGCTGATTTAATACAATTTCACTATGTGTCAGAGACAAATATACATCGAAAATTGCCATTTATGAACTATATTATAAATATAAAAGCTGGTAAAGCTAAGGTTAACGTCAGTTTCCTCACTCGAAAGCGATGTCAGTGACGGGCGAGCCCAGGATTTAAACCCGCACCTAGTGATCCGTGGTCGAATATCTTACCGACTTCGCCACTGGCTCCAGCCAGTATATAAACTATACTATGAATTTATAAACTATTTTATGAATATATAAACTATACTATGAATTTATAATTATATTTTGAATGAAATAGTTTACGAGTATATGCACATGTATCATGGAGTTAGCCGCACACTTTTAATTCTATTTTGACTGCAGCACTCTTATTGTGCTTGGATGTGAAGCACTCTGAATGTAACCAGTATGTATATACTGATTACTTAGAACAAATAATATACACTGTATCTACGATATGATATCTGCTGTATCTACGATATGATATCTGCTGTATCTACGATATGATATCTGCTGTATCTTCGATATGATATCTGCTGTATCTACGGTATGATATCTGCTGTATCTACAGTATGATATCTGCTGTATCTACGATATGATATCTGCTGTATCTACGATATGATATCTGCTGTATCTACGATATGATATCTACTCTATCTCTTACACTGGTAGGAGTCTATTTCAACGGGTTATATTGTATCTGTTCAAGCGTTGACTCTTTATAAGTACTATAGCTTGTCCGTCGCGCGTTGTTGAGATTTTGGAAGAATAGAAATTCCATTGTAGTCGTAATGCTGAGCTTCTCTGTAATTTGTGTCGCTATGAAATCCTAAGCAGCTTCAGTCATAGAAGACTTTATGTGTCATATTAATCCCTTGAATTTTGCATGGGGTAGGTTTAAATAGTCATGGAATTTGATCTGAAGGTATTCTTGTGTGATTTAATATGCTTGTATTGCAGTAATGAAGTCATAGTGTGGTGTATAGAGCGGTGTAATGACACTGTTTTAACAATAACCCAGCAGTTTGAAGATAATTCTGCTGCTGGTTTGCTACTGCACAAGGCCTAGTAAAGAAAATGTCGAATTTCTTAATTCTAATGTAGATTTTAATTATTATGTAGCTTTTAATTATTATGTAGATTTTAATTATTATGTAGAGTTTAATTCTTATGTAGATTTTAATTATTATGTAGATTTTAATTATTATATAGATTTTAATTATTATGTAGATTTTAATTCTTATGTAGATTTTAATTATTATGTAGATTTTAATTATTATATAGATTTTAATTATTATGTAGATTTTAATTCTTATGTAGATTTTAATTATATAGATTTTAATTCTTATGTCTCAGTGCGTGTCACATAGCAGAGCCCAATTAAACGAGAAATAGAGTTACACTTTATCTACCTCTCGAGTCATCAGTATGAGAGATATGTCTGAGTCTTGTAAAAACCCGTATATAAAAATGTATGCAAGTGATGCGGGCATTAAATTTTGAACGAATCCTATCAAAAATGTGTGTGCGTGCTTACTCGCCTATGGTTTAGACTGTTTTGTATTTGTATTGTAGTTATATTGAGTTTTTTTTATTTATATATGGAGTATTTTTAAGTGAAAGAAATTTAACGGTTGTCGCTATTGTGTGTTTATATTATTCTAGTTATATTTATAGAAGACTTGAGACGTTACGCTGATGTTTACGTTGGCGTCACTTTTGATTTATGTTCATCATATCACGTGATTTAACTAGAGAGAGAGAGAGAGAGAGAGAGAGAGAGAGAGAGAGAAATAGAGAGAGAGAGAGAGAGAGAGAGAGAGAGAGAGAGAACTGTGTTTATTTCAATACACTCCAAATGTACAGTAACATTCACAAACAAGGCCGTGAAAGAGGTCACAACTTACAAGTAACGTATCTAACTAATGAATTACAGGTAGTCAATACTGCCTATAGCGTATGATTCAGCGCGGCTATGAGATCTAGTTTAACGTCCATTACTGCATGTGTACTGTAGGAGACTGACAGAGATTCGAACCCACACTCTCCTGTCTATCTAGTATGTTACACACTAGACCAACCACACAACTACCCGTATATAAGAAATAAACTTCTGAACCAACATTCAAACTGATTATGTAGGATAGGATTTTTAATACACAGTAGAAGTACAGTTTAAACAAATTTGTAACTAGTATTCTAAGAAATATTCCAAAGGGAATTTACTTACAGAAATTTTGCTTCACAGAAATACAAAGAGATTGAACCATCTAATGTGACAAACGTTAGCTAACTTAGCTTTCACAACAGTATTTGTAATGATAATATAATAAACTGAGTGGAAAAAGTTCATATCAATTAAGGTCATGATCATACAATCAATAAGAATTACGGCAACAACAACAATTAGAGTAGTACTGCCGCCAATGACAACATCGATCACTGTTAAACTAAAACCATGATTGGCAGCAAAAACTAAGTGAACGAAAAACGGTGCAAATCTAATATCCGGAGAACCAGTCCAAGTGATTTATTACTTCAACTGATTAATCACAAGGTATTGACAATATCGATCCGCATAGGGTTCTACAACTTTTTAGAGTCTATTAATGAAGACAATCAAATGATGTAATGTGCAAAGTGCTGGGCACTAAAAAGCGAACAACTCTTTGTACTCCAACTTTCTGGAGTCTTTTAAAGAAGACAATAAAATGATATGATGTATGATGCAGAGTGCTGGGCACTACAAAGAGAACAAGAGCTGAGATTGCAAGTGACAAAGATGAGAATGTTGCGTTGAATGAGTGGTAACACCAGGAATGTTGCAGTGGAATGGGAGCTGAATATGTGAGGATGAATTTGAGTATTGAGGGGATCAGGGATAGGTTGGCTCAGTCGAGATTGAGATGGTCTGCGAATATTGTGAGAAAGGCTGATGAGGATGTAGTGAAGAAATATAGAGGGATCAGATGGAGGTTAAGCTAGAGAGAGGTAGACCACAACTGAAGTGGATACAGTGAATAAAAGAGCTATGAAAAATAGAAGATTGACTGATGAAATGGTGTGTGACAGAGACCAGTGGAGAAGGTCTATTCGTTTCCCGACACTAACCAACCTGAGATTCAAAGGAAGATCATGATTAAAGAAAACAGTTAAATGAATTATTTACAAATATTACTAAATTATAATTAATTACAATTGATTGCTACATTAAGCCTAACTGAGACATTAAAGAGACGTTGCTGGACGCTTGCTGATCCACGCAGCAATCTTAGGCAGAGCTTCGACTCTCTCTCGCAGAGCTTTCAGTTTAGGAGTATCGTCGAGTGACGTAAAGGATTCAAGAGAAACAAGCCAAGAACACACATCAATGAAGTGGATGTCAGCCCATGTTAGCTGTGCAACAATCAATCAATCAATCAATATCATTTGGTATTGATGAGCCAAGAACGCACATAAATGAAGTTGATGTCAGCCCATGTTAGCTATGTATCAATCAATCAATCAATATCATGTGGTATTTATGAGCAAAACATAGAGATCAATGAAGCCGATTAAGCTTTTCTATCTTAAATGTTACAATATAGACAAACATATAAACAGGGTCATAGATATCTACATGAACGCTATCATGTAAGTTATCATTTTCACGCATAAATTTTGCGTTTCCCTGCTTACAATAAATAAACGAAACATTGCTTAACATAAACTTTAGAATATTTCATACTAGTATTTCAAAATTTCGTTACATTTTTAAAATCATTTTCGTATCATGATCACCGTGGTTAATTGTTTAGCTTTTGGCTTTACTGAAATCTTACCTGTGGACAGTGCGGGTTGTCAAACAGTCAAACACTTTACGGCGTAGTAATTCAGCGTAAAAGTCAGTAACTTAGCAAGTGTAATACCAAATAATTCTATGATTACCAGTCTTATCTTCCTGAAAATTTCCCAAATTCAATATTCATATACCCAGCCATCAATAATGAAATCTTCAATATCATTCAAAGCCTAAATAAAAGTAATGCCACCGGACATGATAAAATATCTAGTAAAATTCTTCAGCTCGGTGCTGAATACATTATCAATCCAAATACTTTTATTATGAATAAATCTCTAGAGCAAGGCTTCTTTCCTACAAGTTAAGGTAATTCCTAAAGTAATTCCTATTTTTAAAAAGGGTTGTAATCATGATGCATCTAATTATAGACCCATTTCTCCACTTAATAACTTGAGCAAAATGTTTGAGAAAGTGATCTACAAACGCCTAGTTGATTTCTTTCATTTTAACAATACTTTATCTGACCCAATTTGGTTTTAGCAAAGGCCATTCCACAATTGATGCACTTTTCAGCTGTATCAATTTACTGACAAAAAAAATGCGGATAAAAATAAAACTATGGGCATCTTTTTAGATTTAAGTAAAGCTTTTGATACAGTCGACTATAGTATCTTGCTCTTTAAATTATCTAATTATGGTAGGCCTATTCGTGGTAAAGCTTATAATTGGTTAAAATCATATTTGCCCGACTGACACCAATATACTGTAATAGGAGATATACCATTTGATATAAAATATATCAGAATGGGCGTGCCCCAGGGCTCAATATTAGGACCATTGTTATTTTTAATTTACGTTAATGACTTACAATTTGCCTGCACCAATGCTACATTAAAACTTTTTTCTGATGATTCCAATCTTTTTGTGCACGGTAGCAACCTTGAAGAACTGTACCAGGCAGCTAACCAGGCTTGCTCACAAGTTAGTCGTTGGTTTATCTGCAATCGTTTAACAATTAATTGTTCCAAGTCGGCTTATATATTATTTTTTCCTACAAATGACGATAGTGCAAACATTACGTCAAATGATATGTGTGTTAAATTAAATAATTTTTCAATTGGTAAAGTTTCAATCACTAAATTTCTGGGCATTCTAATTGATGAGAACCTTACTTTTAAAAATCATATCGATGCTTTAACAAGCAAGTTTAATAGCTTAAATGGTATGTTTTACAGACGAAGGGACTACATACCTCAGGAACGCCGTAAAAATCTGTATTTTTCTCTTGTTTTTTTCACGTATTCAATATGGTATAGAAATTTATGGAAAAGCAACCTCTAAGTTATTACAGCCTCTGCACTATTCCTGTAATAGAATTTTACGAACTCTACAAAATAAATCCAGGTTTTGCTATGTCAAAGAATTATATTCTAATTTCAATACTTTACCTGTATCTCAACTCTATATACTCTCTATAAGTAAATTAATTTATAAGTGTATTAATTTTGACGGTATTATGTCTACGGCAATTCGTGATATCATGAATTCTCTCCATCAAAATCGTTATTACAATACTACACTGTCAAGCACTAATTATATATTTTCTAATTACACGCTTTTCTTCAAATCTTATATTTTTAATTGTTTGATGATTTGGAATAATATTCCCTTAGAAATTCGCAATATTAAATATTTGAACTTATTCAACAAGAGATACAAAAGCTATTTACTTAGGATTTTGTAATGATAAATATATCTTATTGTTGACAAGTATCATGCTATTATTACCTTTACTTAGGTTGCTTGCTTCAATAATTAAGGTTTCATTATTATGCCGTAAATTGTTGTACAACTGATTTTCGAACTTGCACACCGGTTAGTTGGTACTGCTTTTTCGCTAGTAAGTTTTGCTAATTTTAAATTGTACATGTAGGCCTACATGTATGTTTGGCTGTTCTTGCGTGTGTGCTGGCTGTCAACTAGATAGGGTATACATACCCTCTTTGATGACCTTGTGATTGTATGTACAGTTGTATGTGCACTTCAATAAACATAGTTCTCTCTCTCATTACGTCACCGTTCACGTGACGATAGAAATATCTTGAAAACGATTATCTTGGACATTTAAATTCAACCTGCAAAGATCGACAATGCAAAAATTACATTTGTTTACCCACAAACTGCGGACGACCTGCACCTTTTAGTACCTATTTCTTATTTCCTATTGGCTATATCGTTCAACCTTGACATTAAAACGTCACACTTTTACGGGGAATTAACAGAGACTCACCGAATCTCCCACGAAGAATCCATCCCCACCCCTGTTCTCTATCAACATCTTTTCCAGCATCTTCAGCGATGTTGGTAACGTCTCTTTCACAAATTTTACACGTAGCTCCTCCTACACATGAAACAGTATTCCGATCAATCAATCAGTCCACCAATCAATAAATCAACCAATTAATAAATAACCAGTCCATTAAACGACCAGTCAAAGAAATTAATAAATTATTCAAATAATTCATAAAATAAAAAAAATAATTAATTAAATTTGAATATTAAGGTAAAAAAAATTTAGTTAGAGTAAAGAAACCCATGAAATATACCAAAGTAACAAGCTTTAATAAGATAAGTTTTAATGAAAAAGATTTTAAAAAATCATCAACTACATGCCACTATATCCTCAAACGTGTACGAGGCTAAGAATCCTTTAAATCATGAAGCATTGATTAAATCTCAAACCTGTTTGACTTTATCTTTCTCATGGAAGAACGGCAGCGTACTTTGATCTATATCACCCAAGCAATCCACTATCATATCAGCCCGTAACTTCTCCAGGTCATTCTTTCCAGCGAGTCCATACCTGTTAGCGAGGAATCGACCAATGGCTCGGCTCTGACACAGGGTCACTCCATCAACCTCCAGGAGCGGCATCTGTCTAAACGGTGTCACTGTTACGTGACAACAGCAACAACAACATTGCTTTAGGTGATATAGTATAAGAATTCAATAAAAGAGTATGCATTGCAAATTGTAGGCATGTATATTCTAATCATAAACATGGATTTACAGTGAGTTGATGATTTATTAAACACAAAAAGTTTAATAATATCTTACCACATGTCATGAAATAAAATTCCATAAAGTACAGACTGCGTCAAAATAATTGACCCCCTACCGAAAATTTTCCAAAACTTTGGTATCTGACGTCTCTTTATCATGTAAATTTAAGCGGTTATTCATGGTCCAATTTACACATATGCTGAAAAATGCATGGAAATATATGTTCTTAAAGTCGAGTTATACTCTTTTGAGCGCACCTACCCTGCCTTTTAATATTAAATTTCTCAAATGAAAATATTTTATATTATTTTATTTTATTAGCCCGGAAAAGGGCTGTTTAATAATTGTTCCACAATTATTAACGAAGTAGCTGTTCTAAATGTCCACATTGAATATGAATGCACGACTGCATCTTTTAAAGAAATGTGCGTATTGATTTACTGATTGAAGATTGGGGTTCCAGAACTCTAGCGCTTCTTTTAAATGATTGATATCTTCAGGTTTCGGGTTCAGACAATTATATTTTCTCATCATTTTCCCCAAACATGATAATCTATAGGGTTCAAATCTGGAGAATTCGGAGGCCACTCATCCTTGTTAATGAAGTCGGGGCAATTCAGGAGTAATAAGGAGTATTCAGTGACAAACTACTTAGTGAATATATAAGAGGCAGGAGCATAGCGCAAAAGAATCTGTAACTCGAATTGCGATGCATATATTTCCATGAATGTTTCAGCATATGTGTAGAATTGGACCATGAATAATCGCTTAAATTTACATGATAAAGAGACATAATCTAACAAAGTTATAGAAAATTTTATGTAGGGGTCAATTTTTATTGACGCAGCCTGTATAACTGACTCAAGTTACTTCTGATTCAATTACTATATAAGCTTAAATTAGTCTTTGAAGTAGCAAACAATGTTAGCAATTTGTATACTTTGTAGAAGTCTTCTTCAATTGCAAATAGGGAAGTATACTTTATAGGGCTTCACAAATATGTAATTTAAAAAATTCTCAGACATTTTAACAATGCAAATGAATAACTACATTTCAATCTTAATTAAAGATATACAGATAATGATAAAAGCAGATTATAGGTCTAATATGCGGCGGGATGAAGCGCAATTGTTTTACTTGCGCGTCAGTATTCGAAGCTAAGCTACATCGGCCTCGGTTAGTACTTTATGGGTGACCACCTTGGAAGACCGAGTGTTGACAACTTCGACGGAAAAGATCCCATGGTGATGGAAGATTATTCTTAAATTCGCGCCGACTGCAATTGATGCGCCATGAAAAGGAGACAATTACTAATAATCATGGAGAGGAAGGAGGAAATGGGTCTTATACAATCATCTGCGCTTGCTGGCCCAGTGTACCGTTATATTTATGTTTATTTGATTCTCTTAAGAGATATATAAACTACAGAAACTTGCAGTTGCTTTATAAACCTCAAAAATCTATTGATTCTACAATTAATAATTAATTCAAATAAATAAATTGATTCAAATAAATTGACTCTACAATTGATAATTTGACCGTGTGATTGGTGGTTGTTTGATAGACTGATTGCTTGCATGCTTGGTAGATGAATTAATTGAATGATTGACTGACTAATAATAGAGAGGTTTTATCTAAGCTGTTTTCAGTTTAGGTTTACGCAATTCTTATTGTTTTTCTTGTTTTTCAATCATTGTATCATGCAATGTCTTATGGACTTACAATGTATGTCTGAATTAGATTAGTGATGTTGATGAAAGAATAAATTGATTGATTGATTGACTGATTGATAGACGAATTAATTGACTGATTGATTGATTGATCGATTTATTGATCGATTACAACGTACAAGGCTTGAGCTCAGGCCATCTCGAAAAGTCCACTCTGATATCCTCATAAGGCACATCAGCCGCAGCAAAGATCAGTCTCAGAGCCTCTGCACGACCTCTCATGTTGAAATACGTTAACTTGTACGCGGCCTTGGTGACCACCTGAAGCTTGGTGATACTCGTGAGCATTTTCCAATTTTGTTAAAATATTGCAAATCTAGGCTACATAAAAGAGTAGAGATGTTTATTATGTCAATTCAATTAGAAATCATAAACACAAACATAAATGAAAAAAATATAACAGTGAGCAACCTAAATATCAGAGTCCACGTAAGCGTAAACATTCAAATCAGGGTTAGTATAAGAGACCTACCACCGTCAGAGAGGCCATAATATGTAAACACAATATCTATATACAGTAGAAATATAATATATATATATATATATATATATATATATATCTTAGTGCACTGCCTACTGGAAGGTCCATGGTTCATAACGCCTCCACTCTTTTCTGGAATAGTGGGTCTTTAAATCATCTAATATACCTAATCTCGGCCTGCCCCTGCCTCTTTTTCCTTCCATTCTACCTTCTATGACCTTTTTTAATAGACCTTCCCCCCTTAAAATGTGTCCTTTCCATCTCTTCTTCCTATTTCTTAATACATTTATCAACTGTCTATCTGTGCCAACTCTCTCCAGGACTTCGTCATTTGTAACCTTTTGGGTCCAGCTAATCCTCTCCATTCTTCTCCAAATCCACATTTCCAATGCCTCCAGTTTCCTAATATCTTCCTTCCTTAAGGTCCATATTTCAAATCCATACAATAGCGTGGTCCAAACCAAAGTTTTCACTATCTTTATCTTTGTGTCTCTCTTTAGACTTTTTGTTAGTTCTTTTCTACTACCAAAGGCCGCTTTTGCTTGTGCAATCCTACTGCATATTTCCGTCTCACATTTCCCATCAAAAAAGTAAAGTAAAAGTAAACACGCATTATAGTGAATAATCAACTATGTTGATATCTATCACTTTTAAAACCACATATTTAATCCGTTAGGCAATTTAGACCATTTTCCGTATAACCAGTCTAGTGAATGTCCGAGATTTTACTCTCAGATCAGCGCGGCCGGGATTCGAACCCACGAGGGTTCAATTCACCGCAGGATTTGTCATTTAAAACTTCATGACGTTATCCCTACGCTATTTAGACATTCTAAATAGTGTATCATCGGTTATAGTATGTCCCAAATATTTGAAACTCCTTACCTGTTCCAATTTCGTACCATTTATTGTGATATTAACTTCGCCTTCATTATTGGACACTCTCAAATGTATGTATAGCTGCGAAAACAGTGACAAGCACACAATCACACTTGTCTCGTTATTATTTCACTATTTTAACGTGTAACTCACGTATTTCTCACGTTAGTTCTTACATTTTATACCTAGGGATTTAACTAATTTTAATCTATTCAGTGGATACTAAATAATCGTTGACTAACACCTATTTATTAACAAAATCCACATTTTATATGTGGACTAAATCTCAGTCGTTTGGATTTTGACTCATAGCTAGTCACATTTACTTCAAGCTGTTCCATACAGCTCATGACATGCTATAATATGATATATTCGACATATTGCTCTCACAACTCGTCACGCGCAGCTGTTTTCTCCTAACAACCTCTCGTATTCTGTCAACAACTCACATCCGAATTTATAGTATACTCCATGTAGGCCTACACTTGGGCCTATTCTTAGGCCTAGCCTTGGCTTCGCCAAGCTCTGCTGCTACGATACCCTCAGCTGCTTTGATGTTCTGTTGTGCTCCGCTGTTAGGTGCCGATGTCTCTTAGATCATTGGACTCCGGACTCTGCTATTCATTGGATTTACGCTCTATTTGATCCACCGACTGTACCTCAGTCTACGTCTATGCTGCTTTGCTGGAATAATCTCGAATAATCCAGCTCTAAAGTTCTTCATTTGACGTCTACTCTACAAATTGCTTTGCTATGCTCTAAAATTTACTCTAAATTTAACTGTCACTCACGTAATAACGTACGACTATACATCCTTTGATGATATTCTGCCGAAGCTGAACTTTGGCACTAAAACTTTTCAATTCTTAACTGTCTATCGTCCTCCTTCAATATATAAGTCTCTCTTTTTGTCTGATTTTTCTACATATACTGCTTTAAAATCTTGCCTCTTCTTCTTCTGAACTCTTCATCATGTGTGATTTTAATCTTGCTGATGACCCTAACGACTCTTAGGCCTATGCTTCTACTTTCTTAACTCTTTTAGACACATTTGACTTAAAGCAGCACATCACATCGTCTACTCACACTTCCGGTCATATCCTTGATTTACTTATAATCAAATCAACCTCCACTTCATGCTCTCTTACTGATTTTTATCTTTCTGCATGATCACAGAAAAACTACCATCTCAAATTGTCTACTCTCAATCCGGTACTACTAAAACAGTTAGGAAATTATCTTGTATAAATGCCGATCATTTTTCTTCCGATATTCTCTCTTCTCCTCTCTTTTATAATCCAGAATCCACTGTCTCTAACTTCAGTCTACAATTTGAATCTATAGCCACAGCTCTTCTAAACAAGCATACTCTTCCCAAACAAATCGTCTGTCGTTTACGACTAACTAAGCATTTTATCACTCATAAAAACTTCGCTCTAGTCTTGAAGCACAATTTAGGCGAAATAGTGCAACAGAAAATTTTAAACGTCAAAAGGCCCAAAACAACGAAGAAATATGCTAGGTGATTTTTTTTCTAAGTAAACAACTCTTATAAAAGGTCTATATAATAATAACATAAAAAACATAACGGCAAACTGGGTCAGGAAGCACAGATACTTGTTTAAGGCCCATTTTCTCCTTCCTCTCCATGGTTATTAGTAGGCCTAATCGTTGCCTTTTCATGGCGCATCAATTGCAGCCGCCGTCGATTTAAGAAGAACCTTCCATCATCCTGGGATATTTTGCCTACCAAGCTGTCAATACTATGCCTTCCAAGGTGTCACCCACAAAGAAGTAACCGAGGCCGAATTAGCTTAACTTCGATTATTGACGCGCTACTAAACTATGTGCGCTAAATCCCGCCGTCAAAAGGAAGTGCGTGAGCCGGGAATCGAACCCAGATCAATTATTTGAAAGGCAACTAAGCTACTGTTAGGCCTATAGGCCTACCCTTGTATTTTGATATATTATTATATTTTCTTTTGTTAATGTTCGCGGCCGCAGTCTTAATAAGTAATAGAGACCGCGTAGCTATATATAGTTTTCGTCTTTATGGGCTTATTAGAAAAGTTTTCTGTCCAAGATTTTCGTAGAACTGTTTTTAAAAAGCTACACTATCAAAACTACAAATACATGTATATTTTCTAGTAGGCTTAATTCCTCGTAACTGTGTGACGATTCATTGTCAAGGTTAAACAATACAGCCAATAGGAAATAAGTAAACACACACTCGAAGGTGAAGGCCGGACGCAGGTTGTTGACATTCAAATTCTGGTTTTGTATTGTCGATCCTAGCAGTTTTATCTTAAAATCACTAATAATAATAATAAATAATCGTTTTCAATGTGCTTCTTTTTTTATTAGAAGATAGGATATGGTAAAATACTTTGCAGCCGCATGTAATCATCAGCTTCTACGGGGTAAATGCCAATATAAATGTCAATTTTAGGAGCATTTAAGAATTTTTCCTGTTTTTATCATTGTGCTCAATGCATTGTTTATCAACAAACGGACTGTCAGCTGTAGCATCGTGTAAAGTAATGACTTTTATGCCCAATTTGTAAATATCGCTGATTAAATAACCACGCACTTTGCTAGCATAACCATGTCAACAATGTTGACCTACATTATTGGCTGGTCACTTGACCTATTTAATCTAGAAGGTTGTGATAAGATTCTTAGGACACAACATATAGACGTATAATCAGCAATCAACTGCCTAGGCTAACTTTAATTATCTCCAAGTGCAACTTATAACCTCTTCGAAGATCTTCGTTTGAATAACACCAGTCTCTGCTTTCCTGTGAGCAGATCCAAAGGCACACATATAGTTGAAGTACATATAGTTGAAGGCCTACTTTTTCCAGCTCATTCATCCATCCATGAAGTGCCCACAGTGGCTAATTCAGGAGGGGGCCAAGGGGCCATGCCCCCCCGGAAATTTCTGTGCAATTTTTTTAACTTTTCTATAAAGAAGAATAATTATAACATTCAGTTAATTAGTGCATTGGCGGGTCCGGGGTGATGCTCGCCTTTTATAGTCAATAATACACAATAAATACCTTAAAGAAGAATTAGATAAAAGTTTATTTCAAGATTATTCATTAAAGAAAAAAGAAAACAATAGTTTGAAACTATTAATATTATTAATACAGAATATATACTAATAGGTTTATATTAATAAAATATAGTTATTCAATTGATAATAAATTTATTAATTAATTAACACAATATGAAGATCATTGTAATAACCTCTCTTTCTCTCTCTTTCTAGTGTTCTGCTAAGCGGCAGATCCATGGTAAATATTCATACAGAGAGTCTGCTTTTACGCTCCATAATGAGCCCGCAATAGATCAGCACGTATAATTCCTTCACAAAAGTCAATGCCTTACACGTAGGCTACCCTATGTAGCCCATGGCTTGAAAAATATGACTTCTGAGGTGATTTATAGTTGCCTTCCTCAGGTCTTGCTTTTCGCCTCTTATGATGCGTGCAGTTAATAGTTGGTCTATTCCTCAGTGTCCCGGACACAAAACTGGTAATAAACTAATCGGGGTAAAATAAAAAAGTAAAATAGGATTTTATTTGAATTGTGAAAAATTCATTTTTCACAATATACGCCTAATCGTACAACATTATCGCTTAATATGACTTAAAATTCATACAAGCAAACTACGCAGACAGGAATTAAATATGCGACTGTTTGCTCACAGTATCCAGTCAATTCACGCCTTTCATCACTCAGCCAATCGACGTTCCCGTAATTAAATGTCATACAGTATACAGTTAATATATGTTGTATTTATTTCGCGGAAAAAATCCACATTTACAAAAAAACTAGAAAAGAAGAACAGGTGAACACAGCAAGCAAACATCAATGTGCAGAAGTAAGACAAAAACTGCGATACTTCTCTACTCTAACAAAGTTATTAACAAAAGCATCCTTGATAGATGAAATCAACCATTCAAGCTTACACAAATTTACAAAAATATAAAGTTGCACAGTACGATAAATTTGAAAATTCAAACATTAGATTATATTTATACATATGATCACAATAACTCTTATGGTAATCACTTAAACAGTCCATAACAAAGAGAAATCTACGTAGTTGTGTAATATTTATCAAAGTCAATTCTTCCTGAGCAATATATCTTATATATGAGTTCTTTAACTGACTCCCATTTGTTGTAGCCAAATAAAGTTCGATAGGCCTATACAGAATTCCACCAAGTATTAATTAATTGTAATTTGGATTTATTTAAAATTATTGATTCAACACCATACAACAATATTGGGAAAACACTGACTCCCTAGCAACTGTAACACAATAGCAAAAACAACAGAATTAGAGTGCTATTGTCGTCTATGACAGCATTGAGCACTGTATATCGAACATAGTTCGTCGCTCAACACTGCACTGCCTTCCAACTTCTTCCATCTTTTCCTATATTGTTTTCTATGATCTATTGTCCAATATCGAGGGAACCAGTTCAAGCGATTTATTACTTACACAATGATTACGCAGTAGGTATTGAGCAGTGGTTCTCATATGCTAGTATAATGTATTTGGTTTTAAAGAGAGCAATCACAATCATCATCTTCCCTGGAAACCCAGCTCAACTAGAGTGCAAATTAAGAAACTTTTGCAGCAATTTCTGGAGCCTAGGCGCAAACCAACCGAATGCCCTTTTGATGTTGGTTCAGGACGACACATGCAGTCCACAGTTGGTCAATTCTTCAGCAACTTGGCCACAACACGGGTAATATCAAAGTAAACAATAAACTGAATTATATATAAAATATTACTTTATTATAATTAATTGATATATTGAGCCTGAGACATTAAAGAGCCGTTGCTGGACGCTTGCTGATCCAGGCAGCAATCTTAGGAAGAGCTTCGACTCTCTCTCTTAGAGCTTTCAGTTTGGGAGTATCGTTGAGTGACGTAAAGGATTCAAGTGCGACAAGCCAAGAACAGAGATCAATGAAGCCTATGTCAGCCCATGTTAGCTGTGCATCAATCAATCAATCAATCAATATGTATAGCATTTAAGCGTTTCTATCTTAAATGTTGCAATATAGATAAACAAATAAACAAGGTCTTAGAGATCTACATGAACTGCAGTGAGCCTTCATTTACGTGCAGAGATTTTGCATTTTTATGCTTATAATAAACAAACAGAACAATAAAGAAAACTCTATAATATTTCTTAGTAGTATTTCAATTTTTATAGACCTTTTATAATATGTAGTGGCAGCTCAGCACTGTTATAAACAAATCCAGGTGGGGCAGTGGTGGGGAGTGGAGAGGGGTGTGTGTTTATATTGGCCGCTGGCAATGCTCAATATATACCCATATATTTATTATGTACTTCTTTATTTATCAACAGAATGACATTAAATAAATTAGAAAGGAAATTACATTTCAATTACTTATCAAATGATGCTAACATTATGTCGTAATTTACATTTAGTATGTCTAGATATAATATCTAGAGAGAATCTTATATTTATGGGATATCTTACATTAGAAATGCCTGCCATAAAACAATCAGCTTATGACTTCACAGTGGCGCCTCCAACGAATGAGAAATTATACAAAGAGACTTTTTAGAAAGTAAACAAGTTTTATAAGAGGTCTTTATATTTTTAAAAATGATTATTGTTTCATGATCACCATGATTAACTGTTTTGCTTCATATTTATGCATTGCTAAAACATATAACTGGACTGTACAGGTTGTCTCGATAAGGCCAATGGAAAAAATATTAAAATAATGTTAATAGATAAAGCAAAAACTCACCGAGTCTCCCACAAAATACGCATCCCCGCCCCTGTTCTCTATCAACATCTTCTCCAACATCTTCAGCGATGTTGGTAACGTCTCTTTCACAAATTTTACATGTAGCTCCTCCTGCGCATGAAAACAGTAAGTCAAACAGCTCAATCCTTCAATCAATATATCAATCAAACAATAAATAACCAGTCAATTAATCGACCAATCAAACAACCCATAAATCAATCCATTCATTCAATTTAAATATTAAGGCAAAATATTAGCTAAGAAGCGTAATGAAACCCATGAAATATACACTATACATAAGTAACAAGCCTTAATAAGTTTTAAAACATTTAAAAAGAAAAAGGTAAAAAGCTCTTCCACAACATGCCCCTATATCCTCAAACGTGTACGAGGCTAAGAATCCTTTAAATCATGAAGCATTTTGCTTCCGCAGGCAATCTACAGATCAAATCTTAAACCTGTTTGACTTTATCTTTCTCGTGGAAGAACTGCAGCGTCGTGTGAACTATATCACTCATACAATCCACTATCATATCCGCCCGGAACTTTTCCAGGTCATTCTTTCCAGCGAGGTCAAACCTATTAGCGAGGAATCGACCAATGGCCTTGCTCTGACACATCGTAACTCCATCAACCTCTAGGAGTGGCATCTGTCCAAACGGTGTTGCTGTAAGTGACAGCAACAACAACAACAACACTGTGGTAGATCATAAAACACTCCATAGAGTAACGATAGCTTTAGGTGACTTAATAAGAGATAGATCAAGTGTTCATAGTGTAAATTATAGCAATGTATATTCTAATCTTAAACAAGGATTTATAGAGAGTTGATCCTTTATTGAATACAAAAATTTAAATTGCAGGTATATCATACCAAATATCATGAAATATAATTTCATTAAATATAATGGACTCAAGTAGCCTCTCTCAGCTAGTATAAGCTTAAATTTGCCATCTAAATCTCAAACAATGTTTGCACTTTTTATCGAAATATTCTTCCATAGCAAATAGGAATGTATACTTTATCAGGACTTAAATATTTCTAAAATAATAGACTAGCCTACATGTTAACAAATCAAATGAGTGACTATATTTCAATCTTCTTTAAAGAATAAAGATATATATAAAAACACAGATTATATGATTCTTTTAAGAAATCCATACACCAAACGTTGAGAGTTACACTTGTCTTATAAACTTCAAAAGTCTATAAGTGATTCTACAGTTGATAACTTGATTGTGTGATTGGTAGTTTAATAGAGTACTTGATTGACTGCATGCTTGATAGATGAATAAACTGATCGATTGATTGATTGATTACAACGTACAAGGCTTGAGCTCAGGCCATCTCGAGAAGTCCACCCTGATATCTTCGTACGGCACATCAGCCACAGCAAAGATTAGCCTTAGAGCCTCCGCACGAGCCCTCATGTTGAAATACGTCAACTTGTACGTTGACATGCTGATTGCCTGAAATCTGGGTATACTGATCAGCTTATTTCAAATTATTGCAAAGTTAAACTGCACAAAATACAATAGACAAAATAAAAAATATATACATTTATATAATTCAAGTGTAGAACCATTAAAATGACCTATCATAATACATTGATCAAAATCTTTTACTTAGAGAGTAAAACTAGTGTAGTATAAAGTGGCTATACATTACAGGCGTGTAACTTATGATTTAAAACAAATTTATTTAAGATTCAGGCATATACTATAACAGCACCAGGGGTCACTATATCAGTTTTCAGATTGTAATCAATAAACAAGACCAATCATTTGTAAACTGACTAAATTATTTACTGGTACACTAAAGAAGAAGAAGAAGAAGAAAATAAGTTTTATTTTCACAAAATTTCACAAAATTCGCAGAGAGTATATATCACATCAATGAATGTGTGACAAATAAAATTAAATAAGCATTATCCCAATCTAAGTAATACACTAATTACGACTATGAACTCAAGCACACTATATTTATAACGTAGATCTAATGGTTGTTGACTAGCAGATACTTGCTTTTGAATCACCTATGAATTAATCTATAAGTTAAATAAACTCTGTTATCTTTGTCAGCAGAAAAGTCTAGACACTTGAATGAAAGCTTAGGTACAAAAATTAGAACTTGGTTTGTTCGTTAATCATCAAATCAGAGTCAGTTAACATAAGAATCAACCAATAAATATGCATTATTAACTCAACTCTACTAGAAATGCAATGGTATTGCAATATGCTGAATAATGTAGTATTAAGTCATCAAATATAGTCAGTAAGTGAGAAAACTGTGTCATTATTGCAATGCCTAATTGCCTATATTATATCATATTATACCTATGATCCTATTTTAACTACTTTGCATGGATCCAGTCTGTTTCTCTTACATCACCATTTTTGTCACACTTTCAGTCCTCCTTTTTGATCTCTCAAACAGTTAAAGTTTCACAAATTTCCTGCTCTTCAAATTTATATCCTTTATTGGTAATTTATTTTATTTTATTTTTTACATAATTTGAAGTGATAGCTATGACAATAGCTGAACTATATGTATATTATAATACTGCGTTATAATCTTTTTATGTGTTATTTATATTTAATTCAATTCTACTAATGTTCCCTATTCTAATATTAATGTTCGATATTTATCATGAATGTCTAAATAGCGTAGGGGTAACGTCATGAAGTTTTAAATGACAAGATCCTGAGCTGAATTGAATCCTCGTGGGTTCGAATCCCGGCCGCGCTGATCTGAGAATAAAATTTCGGACATTCACTGGACTGGTTATACGGAAAATGGTCTAATTTGCCTAACGGATTAAACATTTGGTTTTAAAAGTGTCAGATATCAACATAGTTGATCATTTCACTATAATGCGTGTTTACTTACTTTACTTTTCCCCCGCAAACTAATAAAGACCGTCACCATTTTAGGCTTCGTATTTATTGATTTATTAGAAAAGCTTTGTTACATTCAAGGATTTTTGTAGAACTGTTTAAAGAGCTACATAAGCTTAATTGGTCAAAACGAAAAATATAAGTTTTAATGTCAGTAATTCATAAATATAGCAAATTAAATAACCACGCACTTTACCAGATATAACCACGTCAACAATGTTGACCTACTTTAGGCTTGTCACTTGACCTATTTAATCTAGGAGCTTCAGATAAGATTCCGATGCATGTTAGGACATAACATATCAGTAATCAGTAATCACCTAGCTAGGCTAACTTCAATAACATCGGCCTTTTGCTTTCCTATGAGTAGTTTCAAAGGCACAAATAGTAAAAAACCTATCTTTTTCCAGCTCATTCATCCAGCCATGAAGTGCCCACAGTGGCGGATCCAGGTGAGGCCAATGGGGCTATGGCCCCCCGAAATATCTATGCAATTTTTAAAACTTTGTTAACTAAGAAGAATTTAGCATTCAGTGGCCATGGCGGATCCAGTGGAACACAGGATTAACTTTTATAATTAATCAGTCATCATACATATAATGACAGCATGCGCACATGTGACAGGCTCCACTTACAGAAATGGTTTCCCGCCAAAAATGTATTTAAAAAATTTGGCCCCGAAAAATTTCCGGATCCGCCCCAGAGTGCCCATGATCTGAGTTGAGACCAACATTTGATTGACTCTTCTCTTTCTTTGGACCTTTCCTTTTAATTCTGATGACATCCCTAACATCATCCATGTATGAGGAAACGGATGTTAAACCTTTATTATTATTATTATTATTATTATTTTTTTTTTTTTTTTTTTTTTTTTATTTTTATTTTTTTTTTTTATTTTAATTTACCCCGGTGTAAAGAACCTGGGGTTTGATAAAAACGATTCGAGCAATACGTGCTGAATCGCCGCCCGGCTACTCGAGGTCATCAATCGGCTTAAAAGAATTGTTGAAGCAGACTGCATTAAATCTTTGCAAAGTCATGGAAAGCCTTTGCCAAAGAAAAGATGTCTCTCGCTTATCGCCGGTTTGCTCTGCAATAAGTCTGCCTATGCCATTAATAAAGTCAACTCCTTCGGGATTCATCGGGCCCATGGTTTCAATAGCCCCGGAACAACTTCATATCCTAAGGACAGATCGGGGTATTCCAAACTTCCTAGGCGGCGGCATGAACAGCAGCACCACCGGCTGTGACTGAAGTCGTATTCAGGTAGGAGTTTGCCATAGTGTCAATGACCGTGACGTCCCAAACGGCACATTTACCGTTGCACCAGGGCACTAAAGTCATGCCGTCCGGACGCTTGCCGTCTGATCTGGACAACCCACTTGGTTCCTTATAGGAAGGGATGCCTGCTCTCGAAAGTGCTCGCCATATTATGTCATTTAAATTGTGATGGCGAGACATTCTACCTGAGCTTCGTTTGCAGGAGAGACCGTGGAGACCTAAAGCGTCGACTTCAAGACCGCAGGGGCACATGTGAGGCTCGCAAGTTTTCGCCCCTAAACGGAAACTAACAGCTACTCGAATCGCCTCATTGTCTAAAAATAGCCCACAAGAAGCAACAGGGAGAGCGTGAAGCCAGTCGCTGCTTCTTTTAGTTGATACAGCTAGGAGTCGTGCTCTGTCTACTGCATTGGACTGGGATTCTAACAGACTGTTATAAATCCGATCCACTATAGGACGGTCCCATGATTTCTGGCTACTGACTGAGGTAGAAGGTGGAGCACTGGAGGTGAGGCTTTTGGACCAAACTGACAACGCAACGTCAATGGAACTATCGGCAGAAAGGGAGCACTTATGAAGGATGGCGTCTTGCAACTGCCTCGTTCCCATCGCTGATGCCAAAAAGGCTGAAGGCGCGATATGGGAAACAAGACGAATTCCAAGACCACCCATGCTCACCGGTAGACTGGCTTGCTGCCACTGCAAATCAGACAAATCTGCGTTGATAACGGCGCATAAGCATTGCCTAAGAGCCTCGTCGTAGTCTAAAAGCCGCGGATTAGAGAAGCTCGGACTAGAGCGCAGAACGTGCATAAGTTTAGGTGCACTTAAAGAAAAGCGAAGGATTGTTAAAGCATCATGAGCGGCTAGCGACTTCAAGCGCGATGCTGTACGTTTGAGGTCTTCAAGGCGACTGGATAAAGCGGTGGTAGTAGCTTCTTCTCCAGAGAGTGGCGCGCCGAGTAGAGAACTATGGGATAGGCACATTGGCACAAATGATGACAAAACTGAGTTGCCCGGAGATTTGCAAACTGATGATATGACTTCGCACTTGGTACGATTCAACTGAAGCCCAAATTCTTGGCCTCTGTCGATGATAGTCCGTACATCATTTGCAATCGACGACTCGCAACCACCTAGAGTAATGTCATCTAGGTATCCCACCGTGAGATCGCTAGAGAGAGAAGTAAGGAGAGGGTGAATAGTCAGGCAAAACAGCATGGGCCCTAAGGGATCCCCTTGTTGGACTCCTTCCTGTGACTCAATGCACCAGTCTCCGAACTTCAACCACGAAGGGCTTGAGTAAGCTAGATGGCAGAAACTATACAGCTCTGGTATCCTGTGATGTATTTCGCTGAGCATTCGTGATCTACTCAAGCAATTAAAAGCATTACAGAAGTCTAGCTTTACCACGAAGTGATCAGCTGGCATTGACTCAGCGAAACGGCGAGTAGCGTGAACAGCTGCCTCACAGCCACCTGGAATACCAGCTCCAAGTTGAATTGGGCTCAAGTATTCGCTGAGAGCAGACACTGCATAGCGATTTGCGCATTTAGCGGCTAAACGACGCCAAGTGTAACCCACTGCAATGGGGCGAATGCCGCCAGATTTCTTATTGAGTGCGAAGAAGTTATTATTATTATTATTATTATTATTATTATTATTATTATTATTATTATTCAAAGATATTTAAAATAGGTGGATATGGTATGACTGTTGTTTCAGTGATGCCAGTTTTGTAACAAGAGCGACTTGATTTCCTGCATGACTAAATCACTTTATTAATTAATTAATTTATTAATTTAATCACGAGGGTAAACAAAGCCCCTTTGCCATATGTGTATTTAATAGTAATTTCTGTAATTTCAGATATATTTCATGATATTCGGCCTCTGAACGAATTTTAGGATGATGTATTGTCGCGCATTTGGGCATACAACTTCCAGAAATCCGGAAACTAAAGAATGGGGAATATCCTTGAAGAGATTTTAAATAAAATTTGTTAGCATTTTGTATTATAAAATATAAATCCAATTAATAGGAATTCGTTTCAAATAATTTGTTGTCATGACGATATGTTGGATAGATGTGACGATAAATGTGCTCCTAAAGTGTTTCATTATCATTCAAAAGCTTCACAAATGTTCAAAAACTACATTATTTATGCCTTTCAATAACGATCAGCTGATATTGTTTACCTCCGGCCAGCAAAATTAGTTGTTGACATCTATGCAATTCTTGAACTCAATGTTTATAATGGTTGAGATTGCCTTTGATACTTCTATGGTTTTTCTTTATTCTATGTTATTATTATTATTATTATTATTATTATTATTACTATTATTATTAATTGGTCTGGTTTTCTGAATTTTGGATTTTGCACCGTTTTGGACCATTTTTGTTAACCGGCTTGGATTTGTTTAGATCATATTAGTGCTCGATGTTGTCATAAGTAATTGTTATAGTAACATTCTAATTGTTGTTGTTATCTTAATAAACAAACTTAATATATTGAATGTAAATGTCTACTTTTTGTCAACAAAATGATAATAAAAGAAGATAACTTTATAAAATTGCTTAATCACAAGTTGTTTCCCTTTACTGCAGACTGTATTCGACGTTCTCGTGAATGATTTTAACAAAATGACAAAATGACTTAGAAATTTAAGATTTTCAATTCAGTAAGGATCAGCATGATTAATATATAGGCCTACATTTATGTCAATAATCTAAGGAATGCTCTTATGGAGCGAGAAAGCAGGCTTTGAGTATGAGTACGTGCATTGAACCAGCCACTTGGCAGCTGGACTGCAGAAGAAGAAGCATGTCAATATTTAAACATGATTATGTGTATATAGTAACTATATATGCATATATAGTTACTATGGTTCCATAGGCGTGTATAGTTTTCGTTTAATTTGAATTGCACTGTAAATTTTGCACTGTCATCGTTCCTCAGCGTTTTGCTTTACGCATGATCGATTTGAGATGGATTGAGTGTCCTCATTAACAACTGTAGAATGCTGCAAAATTGTCTATTTTCTGCTGATCTTTTATATTTTCTTCAGATTTAAATATAAATAAATCGGCTTCTAATTTCTCTAGAAAAACGTAATTAGGAAATTCATCATTGTCAGGCTAAATATCAATCATGGATGTTCCTAAAATATGCCATAATTAGAGTGAAAACTTTCTGGAACATTGTAGTCGACGAGCATGTTTTCAAAGGAAGCCCCAGGCTACGGCTGACAGCCCAGTAGGCCTACGTTGATTAGACAGGTAGATGATGACTGTGTATATAAACCACAGCCATTCAGTTCATGCTGCGAGCCTGTGACCTAAATCTGTGCATGCGAGACTTGTAGAGGTATAATCGGCCCTGGTTGGCAAAGTCTCATGTTTTAATTAATTAATTAGTAAAGTTTAGCGTCTGTTTCTATATTACAAATGATTAGTGTACTGTCAGCGGCGGTTTGACCGGGATTCGAACCGATGACCTCGTGCTTCTCAGCTTGTTTGCGTTCGGCTATATAACAGGTACACTGAATTTACTGGGACAACCTGTTTGTGCCTAAAGTTGCTTAAATTTTGTAAAATTTATTACTAAATTAATTTCAAAAGGTAAATACTGTATTTAATCATAAACTAGTAGTTTAAAGCTTCTAAAGCAGCTCATTTCATTATTCAGGGCTTTGATTCCTATGAAAAGTTAAAACAGCTAGGCCTACTATGCATGTATACGCTAGCTTGGGCTCTGAATTTGATATTTCAAGGCTTCATATTACGTTAGCAATATTTAGTCTAATGAAATACTGTATTTGTATTTAATTCTAGTGAGATAATTAGATCTAACTGATAAAATTCAACATGTCGACGTACAAGCTGACCTACTTCAACGGCAGAGGGCGCGGAGAGCTGGCTAGACTGCTGTTTGCACTGGCTGGACAGAAATACGAGGACCACAGGATTGCCAGAGAGCAGTGGCCCCAGATCAAAGCCAGTAAATACTTCTCACTTGTGTTTTATACGAGAATTAGAATTAGACATGTTTAATTTATCATTCATGCACGCAACTATTGCCTAGCTATCTTAGCGCAAGCGTTACTGTACTATGACGTCCCTGACAACATCCTAGTTTGAGAAAAAGGACGTTAAATCTTCTTTATTATTATTATTATTATTACTGTTATTATTATTATTATGACTACTTTTCTTCTCTACCAGATTTAATTTCCAAAAACTGCTCATGGTGGACATAGATAGGACCACCAGGGTCTAGAAAGATTGCTCTAGCAGGCGCAGTACTTAGGTTTCTAGTTGATAGGCAGTGATTTAACTTTGGGGGGCGGGGGCGGGGTGATACTCTTGGGGGGGGGGGGTGACGGTGTTGAGTGGGTTCATGGCACCCCTCCTGTGATTTGTACACTTTGAAACATTTTCAATTTTCAATCAAAAGTTTGATTACTGGACTAACTATCGTATTACATATTATCGTTTAAGTGTTATCAAAGTAGTTGTAGTAGTGTTATCAAAGTAGTTGTAGTAGTGTTATCAAAGTAGTTGTAGTAGTGTTATCAAAGTAGTTGTAGTAGTGTTATCAAAGTAGTTGTAATTGTTCAGAAGACACTTGTTGTATGCACTTGTGCTACTGTGTATGTGAGTGTATTTCACAGACTGTATCTGTACTTATATGTGTTTATATATATGTGCATATCGCTGGGTGTGTGTCTGCTTGAATTTCTGTATGTATATGTTTCATTGTATGTACAATTGTACATGTACAATGTATATGTGTGTATGTGTTTTATTTGTAGTGTGTTCTTGTACTTGTGTATGCGTATGTATGTATGCATGTTCAATGATTTTATTTGTGCCTGTGTGTATGTGTATTTTGCTGGTTGTATGTTTGCTTGTATGTGTGTAAATATATGCATGTGTTTCACATATATACGTTTCATCTCTCGCATGTTTTTATTGCTTGTGTGTTTCGTGTTTCAGCCACACCGTTTGGACAGATTCCACTGCTGGAGGTGGATGGAATTACCCTGTGTCAGAGTAAAACCATCGCTAGGCTGCTCGCTAACAGATTTGGTAAGTTCTTCTTCTTAGTATCGAATGTGTAATGTTAAATATTAAATAATTCTTAAATTAAGCATGTACCATGTACTCTCTCACACACAATTATTAGAGACTGCTTATATAATTGTGCTGATTAATTTATTGACTAACTGATTAGTTGTTTGATTGATTGTTGATTTAGTAATTGTTTGCTTGTTTGTTTGATGAATTGATTGATTGATAGATTGATTAATTGATTAGTTGTTTAAAGGATTGATTGACTTATTTATTTATTACTTGCTTGATTGTTTAATTGATTGATTGATTAATTGATTGCTGGGTTGTTTGATTGACTCATTTATTAATTCATTTATTATTTGATTCAATTGACTGATTGATTAGGTGATTGATTGATTGATTGAGTGTTTGTTTCTTTGATTGATTGATTAATTAAATGATTGATTGTAGGACTGGCAGGAAAGACGGACCTGGAGAAGGCACAAGCAGACATGATTGTGGACTGCGTTGCTGATGTCGCGGCGCCGGTTGGTCCAATGAGATTTGAGCAAGATCCTGCGAAAAAGGTTTGACTTCTGCGTCTATCACTGTATTTGATTCATACGAAAAGTTCCTACTATATAGCATTACAGCTAGGCCTACTATGCATGTATTATGTATATACTAGTTTGGGCTCTGAATTTAATATTTCAAGGCTTTATATTTCGTTAGCAATATTTAGTTTAATGAAGTACGATATTTTTATTTATTTCTGGCGAGATAAATAACTGATAAAATTAAATTATCTAGAATTACTTGATATTTGCTAATAATTCTAGTGTGAACTTTAGCTTATACAGCTTAAGTACGTATCTCCAGTGGTAGTAAGATTTGAAACAATCTTGTACTGATAGTGCAGGGTTGTAATTGTGACTTTACTCGACCGCAGATCAGTTTGTGCGGGGTTCAAATCCTGGGCTTGCCCGTCACTGATATCTCTTTCGAGTGAGGAAATTGGCGGTAGCATTAACTTTTCAAGCTTTACCAGCTTTTACTGTCCCGGTTGGAATCGATGAGCATTAACTTCTGCTTACTGCAAACTACCACATCCACAAGACTGGTTTTACAACCAAATCCACACAAGACTGGTTTTACTACCATATCCACACAAGACTGGTGTTACTACCACATCCACACAAGACTGGTGTTACTACCACATCCACACAAGACTGGTGTTACTACCACATCCACACAAGACTGGTGTTACTACTACACCTACACAAGACTGGTTTTACAAATCTAATTCATTTAACAAACCATATTTGATTCCTTGGCTTTAGAGTTATAGTGGTCCTTGTTGTTTTAGCTGATGAAGACGCTAATTTTGTTCTGCACTCTTCATAAGTTGCTCCCTGTTGTCGCGGACAATGTATAGCACTATGTAGTTTTTGTGGTTGTAGGCGGAGCTTAGGGATAAATATAGCAGCGCTCTCCCTAATCACATCAAGAATCTCGAGAAACTTCTGACGCAGAACAAGGGTGGAAACTCGTTCTTTGTAGGAGATGCTGTGAGTACCTAGTCTTCTGCAATGTACTTGTATATTTGTATACTATATTAATTGTGGTTTCTATTCATTACATTTTCAAAGTGCTCTGTCGGATGGCCGGTCCAGTGCACAAATTCAAATTATCTGATCGGCTATGTTGCTCGCAGATGGATCTATTTATCCAATTGATGCATTGATCCAACAATACAATTGATGCATTGATCCAACAATACAATTGATGCATTGATCCAACAATACAATTGATGCATTGATCCAACAATACAATTGATGCATTGATCCAACAATACAATTGATGCATTGATCCAACAATGCAATTGATGCATTGATCCAACAATACAATTGATGCATTGATCCAACAATACAATTGATGCATTGATCCAACAATACAATTGATGCATTGATCCAACAATACAATTGATGCATTGATCCAACAATACAATTGATGCATTGATCCAACAATACAATTGATGCATTATCAAGGCTGTGCTTTCTCAGCAACAACGATTAGAATCCTACTCTCGTCTATCACAATATCGAGCTCTATTGAGCCATGTCCAAGCCAAACAGCAAAAGGGTCCAAACACGCATTTTGAAATAAGAAATCCAGCAGATCAGTTCAAAGTGATTCAGCATCGAAGATGATGCATTTCTTCCAATGAAATGTTTGAAACTGTGTGGACTTTATATTTAAGTCTACAGTAAAGCTAATGTTCCTTTTTGTAACACTTTTTCATTGAATTCTTGGGGGCCAAATTTACAATGTAAATAATAATATGCGTGTCGCCTTTTGTGTCGTAAAAGGCGACAAAGCACTAAGATCTAAACCCATGTCAGAAAGGTCAATTCGGTTGGTGAGCTCCTAGGCTCCTGAAAAAAAATTGCTAGAGATTTTCTAATCTCAACACTGGTTGCACTGGGCTTTAAGGAAAGATGATGATGATGATGATGATGATGCAAACAGTAATAGAACATTAGTATATCATCATCAATCATCATTCTCCCTTGAATCCCAGTTTAACCAGGGTCGGGATACAAATAGACTGTCTCAAATCCTCTCTGTCCTACACCACACCACCAGCCAATCTCCTAACTGAGACATTTCTATTCGTTTAAATATTTGTAGCAATTTCAATAATAATCAACAAAAATAATAAATAATAAATAAATGATTTTGTTCCACAGCTCACGTGGGCTGACGTAGCCTTCATTGATCTCTGCACGTGGGTTGAGTCCAACGGATTCAACCTTGACCTCAGCGGCACTCCCAAGCTGAAGGCTCTGAGGGCAAAGGTCGAGGCCGTTCCTAAGATAGCTGAGTGGATCAAGACCCGTCCTGCCTCAGACTTCTAGACCAATCCATGGATTGATCCAGTACATAGTCGTTCAGTGGGTAAAGATAGGGACTCGATTTCCTCTCCGTTGTTGCTTAATTCTTGGGGTTGGAGTATCCATCCAATGTGCACTGCGTGGAAGCACATCTCAGGCAGCCTATGGGACTTAATTCTTTGGAACTCTTATGGAACTCAATCCTATGGAACTCTTGAGAGACTGTTGTAGTCATATGGTGTGGTCTCATTCACTCAGTGGATAGATTCTAGACGTCTAACTAATTTGTGAAATTTATATTTAGAAGTGTAGAGTATACGTGAGCTACTGTTTGTGCGTCAAGTCAAACGTAATTATGTAATAGAGACTGTTAGTCTTTGTTAGAATTTTGTTTAGTGACCTTTTGTCTCATATTTTTAAGAATAATTAAAATAATTTATACAGTCAGTTGAAGGTGTTAATTGTTTTGACATCAGAATATGTATAGTCAGTCACTAATTTTCTACTCTAATTAACTTTCTGTTTCGCTTTTGGAATGAAAAACGCGAACGGATGTTTCTTAGCTTTAAAATACACATGTACTTCTTTCAACAGCGTAAGTTCTTATTGATTGAAGTTTGGGTTTGAAGTATGCTATACACGCGTATGCGGGCTACTAAATTGTTTCAGTAGACTACATGCTTAGAAAAATCGATTGAAGATCAAACATTTATGTTATAAAATTAATTGCCATCAGTTGTAATTAATTGTTCAATTAGTGAAGAAATAAAACCAAATTAGACTATACGAAACTGACGGAAAGTATTCGAGATTGGATTACTTTCGAAATACTAGTCAATTAGTGGTTGTAGTTAGATGATTAACTTCTGAAGTTGCCAACTAATAAATAAAAACTGATTATTTTACAAGTTTAACCGGTCAATGGCGAGTTATATATAACAGGCCCGGGGCTATAATGCTCGATTGGTTTAGCATCCGAAGACACCTAATGAAGGCGCGAATATCAGGGCTGGTTAGGATTATTCCCTAACTGCTTGAAGATAACTTGGTCCTACAATTCAATATAATTTGCTGAACTAAAATATGCAAGTCACACAGGTTACCTTCCTACATAATCTTAGTAAAAAGAGTCATTTAGCTCGTTTATTACAGTTGAATTTCAAGATACAAAAAGCTGAACTATAATTGATTTATATTCTATGAACATTAATTATGCAGTAATACCCTTTACATAATGCCTATATAGGCTACAAGCTAATCTTAAACAGTAAATGTTGGGAATCTTGTGATGGCATTCAACCAAAATGTCCACTCGTTTCAACCGACCCCATGTAATATCACGTTTGATGACGATGAGTTATCTATACTGTATATATTGTTTGGAGAGTGGCATCACTGCATAAGAGGTTTGCTGATGGTAACGCTGGAGGTGTGATTAATATTTTTGTAAATAAATAAATAATGTAATATTTACTCAGTTGTTTTATATTCATCTCTTATTTTTAGACAGATCTATTAAATGTTCTATGCTGCTTGCATAAATCTATCTGATGACAAATTTCTAGTAAAGTTGATATTTTAGACTTTATACATATGTGTGCTAGAGGTTAAAAATTGTCTTTGAAATTCAATTCTCCACAATTAATTTAACATAACGTAAAATAACATTACAGAGTCAGGAAGCAATTATATGTTTCTTTAAGACTCATCAGGCTCTTAACTAAAACCAATTAATATTAATAACACATCGTTCAAAATAAAACTGAAAATTACATTGTACAAGTACATTTACCAAAAAGAGCCAGTGCCCAACTAGGCCTTTTAAAAAAAATCAAATCATACAGACTTCATGTCAACATGTCAAATTTATACATAGCCTATGTATAACACTAAACATGTAATTAGCATCTAATTTACATGTTCTTATGTTTATCATATTTATTTTTAAAAGCATTCACTGATTCTGCTTCCACAACTTCGCTTGGCAAACTATTGCAAGCATTTATAACTCTCTAACTAAAGAAAAATTTCCTTAAATCTAGTCTACTTCTAAATTTACTAAGTTTATACATATGTCCCCTGGTGTTTCTGTTGTTTGATAATTAAACCAAATACTATGGTTAACTTTGCTGAAGCCTTTGAGTATCTTAAAAACTTCTATTAAATCTCCTCTAGTTCTTCTCTCACTTAGGTTAATCCTACGAATTTTAATGTATTCTCATAACTAAGTTTTTGACAGTCAAATACCAGCCTTGTTGCTCTGGCTTGTACTGTTTCTAATTTATCGATATCTTTCTTAAGATATGGGCATAAAGCCTGAACGCAGTATTCAAGTTTGGGACGTACAAGAGCCTTATATAGCCTTACCACAATATCTTTATTTCTACATGCAATTGTTCTATTAATCATTCTTAATACACAATTAGGACTATTTACAACTTTATTACAATTTTCACTAAATTTAAAATGAAGTGCTACTATTATCCAATTATCCAGTGTACTATCTAGCGCTGTTAGGTAAATCAATCATAATGAGCCAATCATTATTCATCAGGGAAGATTAAAATTCCAAAATACTTTTCTAATAATTATATTGAAGATGAAGAAATGTCAGAATCAGATATAAATAGCTAATTACCGCAAAGACCCGTTTGGGTTGTGTTTCGCTAATCGTTCGTGTACGTTCTCCCTTAATTACTCACCTATTGTGTCTAATTCTAGGGTTTGTCTATCAGTTTACTCTTATTGCCTTCTCATTTTAAATTCGGAGTCCTAAGTGGAAATTTATGAATTCGTCAAGAAAATTTAGTAGGTGCAACTGTACAAAAAGCTACCATAATCAATATTAAAAAATGAAATAATATTCATTACGTTAATTAGTATTGATTAATAAAATATTATTCCTAACTAATTAATATCAATTAATAAATATTAATTAAAAAGCCATTATTAATTTATTAATAAATATTAATAAATGTTATTGATTAATTAATATTTCTTACTTAGTATTAATTTGTGAAATAATATTAGGTAGAAAGTATTAATTAATGAAATAATACTAATTATGTAATATAAGTTAATAGTACTCAATTAGCATTACTTTCATCTTGATGTACCATGTATAGAGTTGGCAGTTTCTATGTTCTTTACAGTTCTGCAGTTAAAATAATACAGTTCAAATAAAACATGGCTGACGACATGAATGGATCATCTAAACCTGAGTCTGCGTCACAAAGTAAAATTCTTCTCTCTCTCTTTCTTACTGCACTGCCTACTGGGAGGTCCATGGTATATAACGTCACCACTCATTTCTATCGTCCTTTGAAGATTCTTCTATACACACTGAAAACTGATAATATATTATTAGTAGCCAATGGCGATGTCGGTATGATACTCAACTGCGGATCAGTATTTACTGGATTCAAATCCTGGGCTAACCCGTCACTGACATCGCTTTCGAGTGAAGAAACCATCTTTGCCAGCTTTTTAGTTTAGAATGATTCCAATAAAAATTCATAATTGAATGAAGAACATGTTTTATAGTATTTTTAAAAATTAAATTCTAAACAAACTGTTGTTGTAGGTATTACCTCTAACTACGAGTAATACACTTATTTGGAGCAACAACTGAGTGTAGTTGCCAGTTCAATGGATGAATGGGCAATATATATACCGAATAAACAGCAATTAATGGGTTCAAATCTGCGAGCTGTTCTAACTGCTGCGTCTGCGATCATGTGTGATAACAGATTTCATTCTTGTTCCTATATCAGCATGTTCCTATACTGGGTGGAGCCTGTGGATCAGTTTGTACTGGGTTCAAATCCTGGGCTTGCCTGTCACTGACATCGCTTTTGAGTGAGGAAATTGACATTAACGTTAGCTTTACCAGCTCTTTTATCGTCGTGAGACGTGGCTCTTTGTTTGATCCATATCTATACTGTTGGATTATGTGATGTTTAGATTCTGACCCTGACGTAAACCCAGACGAGGAGGAGGAAAAGAGGAGACTGATAGCTCAGGTTCTTGAGCTACAAAACACACTGGATGGTATCTATGCTTTGTTTGTTCTGTGTAACGCACTAGATGGTATTCATGCTATTGTTTTGTGTTTAGCCGAAGAAACTTCCGCTGTAATCGTTTAATAGAATTCTAAAGCCAAGTTGAGTGTTAAGTTTCATACTTGATTTTTAACAGTCAACCTACTGATCGCTGGTAAAAAGCTTGCCAGCGAGTCACCGACACAGCCTGGTTCAGAATATGTACTGCAGTGCAGTTGCGTGGGCTAATGTATCGAATTATTTGTAGTAAAAAAATTTATAAAAAGCGCAGCTCCCTAAAATTGTTATAGCAATAGCTTTTATTTAAAAGTCAAGACTTTTATTATGTATTCCATTAACTTTCTTTGGTTTCCTGGGTTCCAAGCCCAGGTCAGTCGGAAAGTGATAGATATTCCCTTGGGTCTATGGAAGGTTAATCTTGTATCAGACCTTGCTACCTGTTGGAGCTATCAGTGACAATAATATCATATACCATGGAAAGGATTGATAATAACGTACCAGAACCTGTAAAGCTGTCTAAATGAGTCTTAAAACAAGTATATATGTGCTTTCTGAACCAGTGCTGTTTTACCATTATTACTATAACTTAGCAACTGGAAATGTCCTTATGATAAAAAAGAGATTTGGAACTTGAGTGAGACAAGTTGATCGAGGGCTTGCTCATTAGATCAGCTGATAGAGAGACAGATTGAATATTTGATAGACAGGTTGATTGACTGATTGATTGATTGATTTACAGATGATTGATTGATAAAATATTTTATCAATTTACTGATCAATTGATTGGTTGATTTAATGTTTGATCGATTGGTTAATTGACTGATCAAATGATTGATTGATTGATAAAATGATTTGTCAATTTACTGAATGATTGATCAAATGATTGGTTGATTTATTGATTGATTGAATGATCAAATGATTGAATGATTGATTGATGAAATGATTTATAAATTTACTAATTGATGGATCAAATTATTTATTAATTGATTGATTCATTGATCAGATCACTCTCAACTGGTGGACAATGTACTGATTGATTGATTGATTAACTGATCAAATGATTGATTGACTGATTGACTGATTGATTGATCAGATCTCTCAGCAGGTGGACAATGTGCTGATTGATTGATTGACTGATTGATTGGTTGGTTGATTGATTGATTGGTTGATCGATTAATTGATTGATTGGTTGATTGACTGACTGATTGATTGATTGATTGCTTGATTGATCAGATCTCTCTCGGTGGGTGGACAATGAACTGATGGATCAAATGATTGGTTGATTGATTGATTGATTGATGGATCAAATGATTGGATGATTGATTGATATGGTTGATTGATTGATAGATCTCTCTCAGCGGGTGGACTCTGTGAAGGAAGAGAACCTGAAGCTCAAGTCTGAGAACCAGGTGCTGGGTCAGTACATTGAGAACCTGATGGCAGCGAGCAGTGTCTTCCAGAGCACCTCCCCCAAAGCTAAGAAAAAGTACATTGCTTGTCATATTAGCTGTTTCTTCTAGTACTAATGTACTAAGTGCTAATTTACTAATTAGTACTTGTTCACTAGTAAACTAATAGTAATTAATAATTTATACTAATAATGAATAATTAATATTAATTAATAATTTATTAATTAGTACTAGGCACTAGTGTTATTATATTAATTAGTTCTAGTGCCTCTTTAAAGAAAGGAGGCAGAGGAAGGCCGAGATTAGGTATGTTAGATCATTTAAAGACCCACTCGTATGTGGACATGAACAGGAAAGTGGAAGACATAGAAGAGTGGAGGCGTTATATACCAAGGACGTGCCAGTAAGCAGTGCATTAAGAGAGAAAGAGAGAGAGAGAGTCATTATTTGTTCAGCTGTTGTTGTCTTATAAAACATTCAAAGTCTTCTTTGGAATTTATCTTTCACATCTATATATCTACATATATTATGTATATATATATATGTATATATAATATATATATATATATATATATATATATATATATATATATATATATATATAATATACGATATATTCGTAATTGTTTTCACTCGCAGGACGGCGCCGAAGAAGAAAGGAACATAGATGTCTCGGCTGTCGTTAGACGATCATTCATAGCACTCTCGCTTAGCTACCTGACGCCACGTGTAGTCTAGTCATCTCTACGCTACATTCTCTCTCTAGCCTCTTACTGTGCCGCTGTATGCTCGGAGCTGATATGTGTTAAAACCGCATTCTACGGAATTGATTTATTTAATTAGTAATTAATTCTAGATATCATCGTCAGACTGTGAAGTGGATGTCAGTTGATTAGTTGATTGATTGTTTGATTGATTGAAGAAGATTATATTGGTTAGATCTGCTGTAGCTCGTACGATGGTGTCAAATTATATAAATAATTTCCTCAACTGTCTCTTGCTCATTCTCCCCTCACATCGGGAATTATTTAGTAATTGGCTGGAGCCAGTGGCGAAGTCAGTAAGGTACTTGACCGCGGATCAGTAAGTGCGGGGTTCAAATCCTGGCCTCACCCGTCACTGACATCGCTTTCGAGTGAGGAAACTGTTGTTAGCATTAGCTTTACCAGTTTTTTTAATTGTTCGCTGTTGCGTATCTTAGTTTTATCTGCATTTCACTGAACGTCGCTGATGAGGTTTCATCCGTTGCTTTAACTGACTCTATTGATATTTATTGCTCTGTTGTTAATGTCTCATTGCATAGTTTAAGAATGGCTGTTGTCTATGGCATAGAAACTGTCAATCTTTTACTATTGACAATGTCAATCTGCTGCTATTAAGAATGTCAATCTGTTGCTATTGAGAAAGTCAATCTACTGCTATTGACAATGTCAATCTTGTGCTATTGACAATGTCAATCTGTTGCTATTGACAATGTCAATCTTGTGCTAGTGACAATGTCAATCTGTTGCTATTGACAATGTCAATCTTGTGCTATTGACAATGCCAATCTTATGCTATTGGTATTGTCAAACTTATGCTATTGACAATGCCAATCTGATGCTATTGGCATTGTCAGTCTTGTACTATTGACAATGCCAATCTGATGCTATTGGCATTGTCAGTCTTGTGCTATTGACAATGTAGTCAAAACTCTGAAGTCTTTGATGGAGATAATTGGTATCATAATGATGGAATGTGCACCTTTGCCTGAAAATATTGATGCATTTATTTGGAATGCCCGTTATTTAGCCCATCTTTAAAATAATTAACTTGTTAATTAGTGAACTTATTTAGAAACTGCAGCGTTTATTGAAAGCTGTAACGTTTGAGGTAGGGTTTTAATATTCTTGAGTGAGAGGTACTTAGCAGTTTATTCTGTGTGCAGTAAATTTCATAATGGGTTTTGTTTACGTTTTGGCGGTATTTTAAATGCCATTAGGTTTATATGTTAAATAGGGGCAGGCATATTACATGCACTGATTGGACTTGTGACATTTGTCGGGTTACTATTAAACATGTATTTATATTTAATAAAGTTACAGTTAATCAAAAACATTTGTGTAGTTAAATCATCATCCATAACTATAGCAAAAACTTGTAGTATTTTGTTGAAATCATGAGATATTACCTTTTGAATATCTGCTGTCTTACTGGATTGGCATCGTTGTTGGGATTTAATGTTATAAACTTTGCATAATATTTCTATTATATTTAGCAAATCAGGTGAGCCAAACAGTAGGAATGTTTTCTATAATATATGCTTAAGATACATACTCTGTGTAAGTGTCTGGAGCCAGTGGCGATGTCGGCAAGATATTCGACCGCGGATCAGTATGTGCGGGGTTCAAATCCTGGGCTCTCCCGTCACTGACATCGCTTGCGAGAGAAGAAACTGACTTTAGCATTAGCTTTTTTGTATTGTCTCTGCATGTCAAGATAACGTACAACAGAATGAAAATGTCTGTGTACCCATTATCCATGACTGTGTAATGTGTGTCTTGAGCTTTCTAGAACTGTCTATATGTGCTTTGTTCAATTTCTGTCTTTGCTTTGATCATAGATTGTTTGTCGTTATGGTTCTATTTGGTCAACGTAGATCTTGCATGCTCGTATCTTAAATTTAGGCATAATGTAGACGTGTATGTGGTTTAAAAGTCCAGTTTAACGTCAGTTTTAAAAATTGTGAGAAAATTGTAAAAATTTGTTCGATGGATGAAGTTGCAGTTTTATTTATTGTTAGTCTTAGATAATTCGTACTTTACTTACGCCATCGGTATAAGTCTATAAGATTCAGAACTCACTTGTTGTATTGCGGAATTAATGAATTTGTTAATTAATTTAATTAATGTGCACAAATTCTTTACAGAAATAGATGGAGACATTTTTAAATAGTGTGATTTGTAGATCAATTGATTAACGAATAGCTCCGTGGATTAAATTATAAGAGAATTCTGAGGAAAAACTATGTTAGACATAAATTTACTCTTTCTGGAGCCGTTCGTTGTGTTTTATTTGTAAAATTGTTGTCGTTATGCTGTAAATTGTTGGATTAATTAAATTAAGTATATTTTGTCTCTAAATAGTTGACTACGCCTGCTTTTTGTTGTATTAATACAGTCGGTTCACTATGGTAAGTTTTCTAGAGTAGTCTCTTAGTACATGTTTAGCATTGTATCCTGTGCCACCACTCCTTCAATATACTGGCTGGAGCCAGTGGCGATGTCGGTATGAAATTCGACCGCGGATCAGTATGTGCGGGGTTCAAATCCTGGGCTCGCCCGTCACTAACATCGCTTTCGACTGAGGAAACTGACGTTAACATTAGCGTTACAGGTTTACTACCACGATTATGCTTTGAAGAGAACATGTGTCTAACGGTAGCGGTTCAGTCTCGGAAGCTAGAGGCAGCGAAACGTAAACCTCCATTCCGCTAGTACCCTTCTTTGGACTGACCACCCGGATTTTGGCTTGCACCGTTTTTGGACCCCTCACTCAGCTAATCGGTTGGACTTTGGTTCCACAGTGTTCGATGTTGTCATGGGCAACAGTAGTACACTAATGGTATTGTTGTTGTTATTAGCTGATTCAGTCCTCGATCGTGTCTTCCTCTAGCTGCTCTCCTCACCTGGTGCACTAAGCACTAAGCTGTAGAGGGTGTAGGATATATCATTTCAGTGCTACAGTCGTCCATGCTTCGAGACTTAGGAAGCCATTGCCCACTCGTCTAAATTCATTGGATGGAGTTAGTGAATACCATTGAAAGGCTTGTAGAGGGAGGAGTGAGTAGAAAAGTTCTGAATTGTGGCGTGGGATAATTATCGTAATAGTTAATCTGGTGCTGGTTTTATCTACAGGGACACTATAAGCCTCCTGTAAGGTTACATTATTAGCTAGAGTCACGAGACAGAGACTTATAGACTTAAACCTTCTCACTGTACCAAATATTAAATCTGCCATGGGCAGACGCTCCTTCATGTTTTCTGCTCCGACAATATGGAACTCTCTGCCACAAGATCTTCGATCTTGTAATTGTATTGGTACTTTCCTTGGCTAGCTAAAAACCCATCTCTTTCCGCTATAGGTCTAAATTTTGACCCGCTTGCCTTTGATCTTGGACTTGCACTGTTTTGATGTCGCTTTCCCTTGCGATCTCTGTGTACTCAGTCGTCGTAGTGTGGTTCTTTGGCGCCTGTTTGTAAAGAGTCTGCAAGAAACGTCCCTGACATTTCCTTATGGCGAGGAACGGGAAGTTAAATTCTTATTTACTGATTGATTGATTGATTGTATGAGCCGTATGGCGGCTACAGAACTTCCACTGGAAATCTTCGCGCACAGGGCACTACAAAGATACTATATTGCCCATGGAGGACGAAGAGGCCTCGTTTCTTTCTCCACGGCGCCCTGAACTTAGCTGGGGTCTTTCACACAACCTCTGAGCTCTACAAGTGAAATTACAAACACTAGTGAACCGTCGTTATTCGTTGGGATTAGAGCACAAACGATTTCTGTTTAACGTTATCTCATATAAACACTCCACTAAACTTTGACTCTATTAGCCTTCAAATGCATCGGCTTCGATTAAACCACTACATCACTAGATATGTCTGCTTCAATTAAAAAAAACCATCTAACTATAAGCGGACATGAGATTTATATATTCGGTCCAGGTCTGTGTCAACATTCTAATCTCTCTCAACAGATTAGCTCACTGTACGGTATGTAGTTATCTAGCAAACTTTAAACGATACTTGCTTTAACTTTTCAACTGAAAAGATTCAGGTAATAAATTTATGCCTTATTGGACGGGTTTAAATTTGTTCCAAATAAAACCCACTTTTGTTTTTAGAGCTAAAGTCTGCTAATATAATATATATTTTGTAAAAGAAATCAATGCCAATCTTACAGCTGTCATTAGGCCTATTTATAGGCGAACCCAATGTCGCATTTAAAACGGGAGCTAAATATTAAATTTTGATTAACAATTAAAACAAGGCAAGTGCAATAAATAATAATATAGACAAAGAAAAACACGCATCAACGCGTCCAAATTTAGGCCTACGCAGAAAACGTATTTAGGCTGCCAATACAAATTGTGCTGACTAAGCTGAGAGAGACTTAGTTTTCTGAGTTTCTCTTAGACGAGGAAACTTGATGGAAAACTTGAACTTCGTAAAAATGCTAAAAGTGATACGTGTGTAGATAGCTCGAGATAGGCCTAAGATAAGAATGAAACGAAACTGACTGATAACAATATTTCTCAATTCTTATCTGAATAAAGAAGAATCAATAGTTAATTTTGTCGGTGAATTAATTATCAATTTTAAATGTGAAAAGACTGATACTGCTACTTGGTGTAGAATAGGCCCCTATGAAGTTGCTAGAGAGAGGGATATATATACATGTGTATATATATATATATATATATATATATATATATATATATATATATATATATATACATGTATATATATATTATCAAGAGAGAGAGAGAGAGAGAGAGAGAGAGAGAGAGAAAAGGAAAACGGGAAGGGAGAGCTGACGACATGTTAAAATTTTGGCCTTAAACTTGCCATCTAACTGAAAAGGGAAATTCGGAATAGATATCATATTACATATAGGCCTATCCGACTAATTATTTTGCGCTCAATTAAAGTAAAAAATAGAAAAAACAGAGCTTCAACGGTTGTTTTAATTAATTATATCTGGACGTAACTTGATGGTAAAGTTTTTCTCTAGACCACCAGAGCAGACAACAACAACATATAAGAGGCGAGGACATAGGACATGTGACTGTTTAGTATCAGAGGCCATGCTTGACAAATCAGCTGATTGGGTGAGGGCGATAGGGTGGCCAATCTTTTACATCATGTTGATTTCATATAATAATAAATA
>CAJHZI010000700.1:0-17500 GCA_905160935.1 Enchytraeus crypticus | reverse complement strand
AGATATTTTAAAAACTGTCATTGACGGTTATAAATTAGGCCTACCGATTGTGTCAACGTATAATGTAGCGAATAGTTCTGAACACTCGACAATGGCTTTCACTCGCTCACCACTTGAGTTGAAAAGTTTAGATAAGCTATCGCTAATATTTTGTCGTTAATTAATAATCTATCAGATGGCAATCAGCTTATCACTGACCTCTGAGAGCTCAAGCGAATTCCTACAGGTGTCGATTAGTCGTGTGTGTTTATGATCAAGCATTTGTGAATATTTAATGAAAGTGTCTGTGAGCATTTTTGTGAAAGTTCTTGTGAGCTTGTATATAACTGTACATGTACTGTATGTTACTCTTCTAGCCAATATGTGAGTGCATCTTTTTGTGCATTATGTATGTGTCGCAGTGTATATTATATTTGTTGCAAAGAATAACTTGAATATTTGTGATAAACACGTGCGCATATGTGTGTGTACGGTATTGACATTGACTTATGACAAGGATCCATGGTATATAACGCCTCCACTCTTTTCTGTCTTCCGCCTTCCTCTTATATACATATTCGAATTCGTATCTCATAATAGATTGTAATTCTTGCGCACCCGACTGAACTATGACTTGAGAGTACTCGATGTTTTCATGGACCACAGAATGTCTCTAATGTTGTTGTTGTTGTTATGTAACAGACATGCCCAGCTACGGTTATATTCTCATCGTTATTCTAATCATCTTCGTCCTCTTCACAATCGCCATCTACCTTGAAGAGATTCACTTTATTATCACCCACTTCCGGCGGGGAACAAGAAAATCTAAAACACTATGGATACTCGCCTTCTTTCCTGTAAATATTATATCCGTTTTAATGAAAGTGGCTTTCCACTGTCTTCTTGAATTTTTAAAAAGTTTATCGCACATTTAACTGAGAGTTTATGATTATTCTTTCTTTAGTAAAATGACTGGAAGTCTCAGATCTGAGCTTGTCGTCATTTTAAAAACATATACTGCCTTTGTTTAGTCGGTTCTCAGCATTTATATACCAACGCGCGTGTGCTTTAATGTATAATTTTAGTTTCACAAAAAATACCTTTAAAATGTTAATTTAAATATCTTTAAAAATCAATAACTATAAATACATGTATTAGGTCTACTACAATAAAACTAGCAGTTTAACTACCAGTAACTTACTGTTACATTAATCTTTGTGACGGTATCTCGAGTGTGTCGAGTAGTCTTGAAGAGAAGCCTTGTGCTTCTGAACCTTGACGTTGAACACACTACAACCTACCTACCTACTTACATGTACCTGCCCGCCTACACTGAGTATGATGATAAATTAGTAATTGTAAGTATAACATTTAAGCAATTATTTTGATCTATTTATGTAAAAGAGAATTTGTACAATGAATTAGAGCGTATCAATAGCTAGGTATGTAGAGCGCCAGGTAAAGTAAGAATTTTTTCAATGGCTATCCTTGAGGTAGTGGATGTGATTCCTACGTGTACTGATCAGAGAGTGACATGTCGGACCTTCACAGGACCGGTAAAACATAGACAACTGATAAAGATCTAACTATCGATTTTTATTTTATTTTATTTTAAATTTTATTTATTTATTTATTTATATTTTTATTGCTTGATTTCGAGAAATAACTCGTACATGATTCTTATACATACAACAATGCAACAAGAACCAGTGAAGCAACTAGGCTGTGCATAAATTGAGCTTAAAAGATTTAAACGATTGGTATTGAAGGTGATAGATATCATTATGGACGATGATATAGTGTTAATCCAATCTTGTATTTGCTCGCAGGTGTTCGCCACCACAGCTCTGCTTGGTGTTCTGGTGCCCAGGTCTGGTACACTGGTCGACATGGTGGCCAATGTGTCAGTATGCCTCGAGCTCTACTGTTTTTTCTCTCTCCCTCTCTCTGTCTCTCTGTCTCTCTGTCTCTCTCTTTTAGTGCACTGGCAGGTTCATGGTATAAAACGCCTCCACTCATCTCTATCTTCCGTTTTCTTCTTCATGTCTACATACGAGTGTATCTTTAAATCATCTAACATTCTTATTGATATACATGTATGTATATGTAAACGCGTGCCATAGTGTACAATGCATCATGTTTCAGGTTTTTTGGGACCTGTCTGTACAGCTTTGGACGCCTCATGGTGAACTATATGGGAGGACCTCGACGAATGTGGTCCTTAGTTGAGGATGAGCGGAGAGTTCGGCTCAACACCCCACCCTGTTGTTGTTGTTGCGTCTGTCTGCCTACTGTCAAGTTTGATAGGTATTCGATTAGTCAAGCACACAATCAGTCAGTCAGTTGGTCTATCGGTCAGTCAGGCAGACAGGCAAACAGTCAGTCAGTAAGTTAGTCAATCAGTCACTCAAACAAATAATATGTCAGTCAGTCAGTCAGTCACACAAGTAATCTGTCAGTCTGTCAGTCAGTCAATCAGTCATCAGTCAGTTAATAAGCCAGTCATTCATTCAGAGAGTTAACCGGATAGTTAGACTGAGTGATTGATTTACTAACAGATTTTTGATATAACTGGTTGCTCGTTTGTTATTGATGTTATCTACAGGAAGCGGTATTTCAAGATAACGATGCTGATACTTCAGGTAGCCATTGTCAGACCCATTCTGATGTTTCTGGCTGCTGTGCTCTGGACCAATGGCTCCTACCAACCCGGCAATGTCAGTGGCGATATAGTATTATTACTCATCATCATCTTCTTCCCTTTAATCCCAGTTTAACTAGGGTCTAGATGCAAGTAGACTTTCTCCAATTCTCTCCGTTACACCCCATATCATCAGTAAATCCCCCTTTAACCTTATTCATGTCCTTCTTAATCACCGCCTCCCACATCAGTTGTGATCTACCTCTCCCTAGCTTAACATCCAGCTCTTCCCTCCAAACTTTCTTTACTACATCCTCATCTCAGTCATCTACCTTTTTCAAATATGCCCATACCACCTCATTCTAATGTTAATGCAAATATTATTACTATAAATACTAAGATCTAATGTAAATAATAATATTATTACTATAAATACTAAAGCACTGCTTAAGACATCTTATGTTTTCAGATTGGCTTTAACTCAAACTCTCAGTCGTACGGGGCTTTGTATGTGCCCAATGTTTAATTTTACGTGCTTTTGTACATATATGGAGCCAGTGGCGAAGTCGGTAAGATACTCGACCGCGGATCAGTATTGGCGGGGTTCAATTCCTGGGCTCGACCGTCACGGACATCGCTTTCGAGTGAGGAAACTGACGTTAACCTTAGCTTTACCAGCTTTTTTATGTGCAATTATGCATCTCACATTTGTTCACTAGTGTATAAAGCATGGTGTGTACAGCAATTTGTAAGTGTATAGTGTATACAGTAATTTCCATTACATCACCGTACTAAACCTACTACTACATGTACTACATGCACGTTCCTATTGTTTGTATAAGCTGTGCTATGATGAACAAATAAACGATACTAAACTAAAATAAAAAAACCTCATGTATGTTGTTCTTATACATGTTTACACTTGTGTAAAGAGTGTGTAAAACCGCTTACTATAAATCAATATGCTGATTTAAACCTCGTGTATATAGTGTGTACACGTGTGTACACGTCTGTACAGATGAGTGTGTACGGAAGTTTTCTCTACATCACCATACTGAACCTCGTGTATATTGTGTGTACACATGTATAAACGTGTGTACACTTGTGTACGCGTGTGTACAGATGAGTGTGTACACGTGTGCACAGATGAGTGTGTACAGATGAGTGTGTACACGTGTGTACAGATGAGTGTATACAGATGAGTGTGTACAGATGAGTGTGTACAGATGAGTGTGTACACGTGTGTACAGATGAGTGTGTACACGTGTGTACAGACGAGTGTGTTGATGTGTGTGTACACGTTTGTACAGATGAGTGTGTACGGAAGTTTTCTCTACATCACCGTGCTAAACCTGGTGTCCACCTGTCTTTCTATGTATGGACTCATGGTCCTCAGGGGAGTCCTACGTCCTGAGCTGGAAGAGAAATTCGCCATCACTGGAAAAATCGCCTGTCTCCAGCTGACGCTGATCTGCAGTGCTCTACCAAACCTCATCATCGGAATTCTCGTAGCTACCAACGTCATCACCTGCGGACCCCTGTTCCCTTCTAAAGGTCGAGGTGGAGGTCAGTATCACGTGTTGTTGTTGTTAGCTGTCTAATGGTTCCTATCGGCATTGCCTTCATTAGATGATTCATTCATTGGTTCATATGTTCATTCATATATTCATTCATATATTCATTCATATGTCCATTCACATGTTCATTCATATATTCATACATTCATATATTCATTCATATATTCATTCATATATTCATTCATATGTTCATTCATATATTCATTCATATGTTCATTCCTATATTCATTCATATATTCATTCATATATTCATTCATATGTTCATTCATATATTCATTCATATATTCATACATTCATATATTCATTCATATATTCTATCAATCAATAATCAATAAGAATTTAACGTCCGGTTCCTCGCCATAGGCAATGTCAGGGACGTCCCTTGCAGACTCTACACAAACAGGCGCCTACCACTCATCCATTGATCAATTGATAGATTAAATGATTGATTGGTCACAACTATATACCTCTCATACTGATTGATTGATAGATTAACTGATTGATTTCTACAGCTATCTACCACTCCAATTGATTGACTGATAGATTAATTGATTGATTGCTCATAGCTATCTACTACTCATATTGATCTATTGATATATTAACTGATTGATTGCTCACAGCTATCTACCACTGATCTATTGATGAATTAATTGGTTGATTGGCACAGCTATCTACCACTCCTATATTAATTGATATTTTAACTGATTGATTGCTCACAGCTATCTACCACTCGTTCCTGGTGCTCATGATGCTACCCTTCTCGCTGCTGGGGCGGACTTTCTATCGACGCCCGGGGGACGGGACGGCCTTTGCCACAGCCCGGCCTGGCAGCAAGCACGTCAACCCCGTGAATGAGCTGGGCACTGAAGAGGAGGAGCAAGTGCCTGACAATGCTAACCATCTCACCCAGGCAGAGGTGCTGATGACGAAACCAGGCGTTAAATCTGAGGAAGAGAAAGTCTAGCGGGACGTACGAGTGTGGGTAGTGTGGGGAGAGGATGATTGGAATGTAGAAATATGTGTGTGTGTGTGTTTGCGTGTGTGCGTTTGTGTCTGTCTGTGTGTACGTTTACGTGTGTGCGTGCATGTGTACGTGTATGTATATGCGTGTGTATATGTAAGTATGTGCATGTGCGTGTGTGTGTATGTGCGTGTGTGTGTGTGTGTGTGTTCGTGTGTGTTCGTGTGTGTTCGTGCGTGCATGTGTATGCGTGAGTGTATGTGTGCGTGCATGTGTGTGCGTGTGTGTGCGTTCATGTGTATATGTATGTGTGTGCGTGTGTGTGTGTGTTTGTGTGTATGTAGCCTATGTGTGTGTGCGTGCGTGTAAGTGTATGCATGTGTAGGTGCGTGTGTGATTCTCATGGCAACATAATAAGATAAACACGTACATACACAGATGTAATTGTTTCAGAATATAAATTCTTGTGCCTTATCATCTGCAGGATGGTGTTTAGACTCTTTCAAAATATTATCTATCTGGAGATTTTTGGATATTTTCTCATTATGTCTATACCGGTAGTATTCGCATTGTTTTACGCATCTGCTTATTATTGTAACAAACTACGAACTGTAGTGCTCGATGTTGTCATTGACGACTGTAGCACTCTAACTTATGATATGTTATGTTATGTTACGGTCGGGATATAATCGACCCGATGTTAGGGTCGGGATTACAAAATGCAGGTCTTCTGCTATTAGTTTATTTGTTTATTGTTATATATATATATATATATATATATATATATATATATATAAACGGTATATAGATATATTACTATATACATATATATATATATTACTATATATATTACTCTATATATATATATATATATATATGTGTGTGTGTGTGTGTGTGTGTGTGTGTGTGTGTGTGTGTGTGAATTTTATTCATACTTGTGTATAAAGGAATAAAAGAATCTAATAGCAATGGAAATTATACTTAGCCACTGTAATCAAAATCACTTGGTAACGTTACACTAGTTCATAAATATTGACTCTGCATTAAATAATGTATAAAAATTTGCACTCTAACTGGGTTAATAAATAGCTCAGTTATTTAAATTAAAAATGCAACTACTCAGAATATATCTACTAATTTAACTACTAAGAATGCATTAGTAGGAATTTATCCGTTTCTTGTTGAATCCGTATTGCACATAGAGTTGTATTCCGACCCCGAAATCTCCTGTAACTTATATCTCCTAATCCCCTCCCTCATTTTAGAGACGACCAATGAAAACACAGTCTTCCACGCAAGCTCCACCTCCTCAGAAAGGCTCCACCCTTCTTCAACTGCCCCCGCCCCCTTGAGGCATTCTTGTAGGCATAGTCGTATCATTGACCAGAATAACTGCACATTTACCCAATACCATTTTCACACAAAACTTGAAACCAAACAATTATGTATATAGAAATTATAGAAATGATTTGGCACAAAAAGAGGTAGCACAAAAAGATGTAGCGTTTGACTATTTTCTAGAACAAAAAACATTAATCGTTTATTGGAAGAGATCAAATTAATTGTTTTATTTAGTTGATATTTATATCAACATCGCAGCCAGTGGCGATGTCGGTAAGATATTCGACCGCGTGTCAGTATGTGCGGGGTTCAAATCCTGGGCTCTCCCGTCACGTGAGGAAACTGAGGTTAACATAAGCATTTTTAGATTTTAGCTTTCTTTAACGAAAACAATTAATACGGTGACTCAATTGCTGTTGATAAAATTACCTACTATTATAAATTATTCGGCACTGAAGAGCTGGGACGCGATCCACTGTGAAGTACATCAAATTTAATGAGCGAAAAAGTAACTATATACAAGGAGTCATGGACCTTCACTGTTCTATTCATCAATCTGTATTGTTAAATTCTCAACCGATTTCATTAATGTAGAGAAATTAATTAAACTAATTTAATTAAGCTATTAATTAATTTAATTAAGCTGTTAATTAATTTCATTAAGATTTTGATTTAATACAGAAAGGGCTGAAGTGATTGGTTCATTTCATTAATTGAAAGAGTATCATTCCTTCTAAAAGAATTAAATTTAATTAATTAATCTATGCATATAGCAAGGTACTAGATAATCAGTCAATCAATCAGTATATCTATAATAATAATCAATCAAACAATTAGTAAATCCATAATAATAATCAATCAATCAATTAGTAAATCCACAATAATAATCAATCAATCAATTAGTAAATCCACAATAATAATCTGTCAATCAGTTGATTCATAACAGTAATCATTCAATCAATCAGTAGAACCATAATAATAATCTATCAATCAGTTGATCCATAATAATAATCAATCAATTAGTAGTGCCACTGTAGTAAATCAATCAATAAGTAGAACCATAATAATAATCAATCAATCAATCAGTTGATCCATAATAATAATCAATCAATGAATTAGTAGATCCATAATAATAATCAATCAATCAATTAGTAGTGCCACTGTAATCAATCAATCAATCAGTAGATCCACAATCAAGCAACAAAGTAATCAATAAATCCACACATTATTACATACCGGTAGGTGATGCCCCATGATGCCATGTTGCGCATGCACTTGCCCCAGAGCTATAAGGATATCAGATAGTATCCCGGGGTCCTCGAGATCCAGGGACTCTACGGCAGCTCCCAGGGTCTCCAGGATCAGCGTCACGTGACACCGGAGCAGTCCGGGGCCGTCCTGAGTGGCCAGCAAATCCAGGGATCTGTGGGAATTCCCGCTGTGGGAATTCCCGCTGTGGGATTTCCCGCTGTGGGAAAACACGGATCCACCTCGTCTGGGAAGGTCGGAGATTTCATGAGATCCACTTTGACTTCCTCTCTTGCAGTGAGGACTACCGTGTGGTCTGGACATGAGAGCACCGGGACGATGTGACAGGGGGTCTGGGTTCAGATCCTCGTCAGGGAAGGTGACCCGATGGGTGGTTCTAAGAGACGATGTGGGAGACTTGCCTCTCTGAAGTAGCTGCTCTAGAGAGAGAACTGATAGTTCTTCCAGATCCTTCTGTTTGTAGGAGAATTCTTCCAGATCCTTTTGCTTGTAGGAGAGTTTTTCCAGGTCCTTTTGCTTGTAGGAAAACTCTTCTTGATCCTGTTGCTTGTAGAACAGCTTTTCCATTTCCTGTTGTTTGTAGAACAGTTCTTCCATGTTCCTTTGCCTGTAGGATAACTCTTCTAGGTCATGTCGCTTGTAAGCTGCCTGTCTCTTGAATCTCTTGTTACCAGGTAAAACTCGTGAGCAAGAGATTCTATGCAGCTGATCGTCCAAAGAACCGGTCCGATGTCTCTCTTCAAAAACCAGTACCTGTCCATCTTCAGAGTCCTCGTCAACCACAATGGCGTCCTCAAGGTCAGGGTCGTTCACTTCTAGACCCAAGCCCCTCCCACCTAGATCAAGTCTTGTCTCCGTGTAACCAAACCCCTCCTCCCGGAAGTCCTTCCCACAGGAGAATCCGTCGATGGAACTCAATGTGTCCGGACCTATCAGATCCGGATCAGGTCCTGAGAGATTCGAGGGGGATATTACCAGAGCCACCTGGTGATCAATGCGGGTCAGGGACTCGAGTGAGCTGATCAGATCCAGAGTTGAACGAGGATCCGCTGCTTCATAACCCGAGGCTTTGGACTCTAGGACAACTTGAGGATACCCGCTCCGTGTGTCCTGTTCCATCACGTCAGGGGTCCGCTCGAAGGCTCTACTGCCCTCCAGGCTGCCCAGGCCGCTCAGGCCCCCCAGGCTGCCCCCCAGGGACCCCAGGCTCCACTGGTGGGTGGCTCGGCGGTGGTCGTTGAGATGCATATCTGGGGGGAGAGAGGCCAAGCGCCTCAGGGGCCGGTCAGGGGGCGTCATCGACCATTTCACCGCAAGCTGCGAAAGACCCTCTTTGAATCCTACTCCTGACTCAGACATCTCCACGGTTAAGAGTGAAGGGGTGTGGAAATTTTCTAAGTTATTTGTGAATGCAATGGGAGGAGGTGAAGGAGTGGGATCGTCCAATGACGTCATCGTTTCTTGCCGTCTGTACGCAAACTGTAGGGACGCAGTGTTGTCATGACAACCTAGCACGCAGTTGTCGTCTAGTGACATCTGTCGGTTGATTTCTATGAGGTCACGTGACGCACGAAGACGATGATGACGATGATTCTCTACGAGACGACGAAAGATTCGAGAGAGCTCTTTGTTGTCATGGACGTGTCTAGAATAAGAGACAAACAAAACAAACCTAGGCTGTAGAGTTTCTTGGATTAGTTTTCTAGATTTGGATTCTTACCGTTTTTTGATCTCCACATTCTTCCCATTGGCTGGATTTTAAATGCAGCTCAAGCAGTAACATGTCGCAAGAAGCTACTAATCTGAACTGGGGAAAATAAACTGAACAAAAATAAAGAATATGAATATTATCATAATTATATAATTATTATTTTTACAAATCTGCTGGCTACATTAAAGTGTGTATAAGGTACAGACGCATCCCACATGTGAATGGATTAATTCGTTGATGAATGTTTAGCTAGATCTCCACAATTACATAAAGTATTGGCATCGCAGAATCAGTGTAGAGATTAGTGATCACAGAGGAGTCGATGGTAGGGTCACACATAGATTCTAAGTTGACTTTATCGGTCAATAACCTAATCAATCAAATACCATATATTCCAGGAAGTTTACAAAACATATTTTCCAAGAATGAGATATTAATATTAACAAGTCACCGTCATGTAGAGGAAGCAGTCTACAGTATTACATCAGTATTCGTTGCCTGGCGGCTACATTAGTCACCCAATACAGTACTAGAGGCGAGTCAATGATCGCCTGACCCATTGACTAGTTCATAGTGTCAACGAGTCAATGATCGCCTGACTCATTAACTCGTTCAAAGTGTCAGCGAGTCAGTGATCACCTGATCCATTGACTCGTTCATAGTGTCAGCGAGTCAATGATCACTTTACCTATTGACTAGTTCAAAGTGTCAGCGAGTCAATAATCACCTGACCCATTGACTCGTTTAAAGTGTCAGCCGGTATGATATTACTCAGGCGTATTTTGATCGTTTGGCCTCACGGCTAGTTTAGTCTGAGACTCTCTACATGATATGTCAATTAACTCATCCAGGTGATGCTGACAACACTCCGCTGCAGACATAGAGCTGTTACACTAGAGAGTACAGTGCAGTACAGTATAGTACAGTATAGTACAGTATAGTACAGTATAGTACAGTATAGTACAGTATAGTACAGTATAGTACAGTATAGTACAGTATAATACAGTATTGTACAGTATAGTACAGTATAGTACAGTAAAGTACAGTACAGTACAATATAGTACAGTACAGTGCAGTATAGTACAATGCAGTACAATACAATGCAGTGCAGTACAATAGAGCGCAGTACAGTATAGCGCAGTATAGTACAGTATAGTAGAGTGCAGTACAGTACAGTACAGTCAATGCAATACAATACAGTACATTACAGTAAAGTACAGTACAGTACAGTACAGTTCAGTACAGTGCAGTACAATACAATACAGTGCAGTACAGTATAGCGCAGTACAGTAGAATGCTGTACAGTACAGTACAGTACAGTAGAGTGCAGTATAGTACAGTACAGTACAGTACAGTACGGTATAGTACTGTATAATACAGTACAGTACAGTATAGTACAGTACAGTGCAGTATAGTACAGTGAAGTACAGTATAGTACAGTATAGTACAGTACAGTACAGTATAGTACAGTACAGTACAATATAGTACAGTATAGTACAGTACAGTGCAGTGCAGTACAGTACAGTGCAGTACAGTACAGTCCAGTGCAGTACAGTACAGTACAGTACTGTATATTACAGTACAGTATAGTGCAGTGCAGTACAGTATAGTACAGTACAGTGCAGTACAGTAGAGTGCAGTACAGTACAGTATAGTACAATACAGTACAGTACAGTAGAGTACAGTACAGTTCAGTACAGTACTGTATAGTACTGTATAATACAGTACAGTATAGTGCAGTACAGTATAGTGCAGTACAGTATAGCACAGTATAGTACTGTACAGTATGATCAATGCAGTACAGTACAGTACAGTACAATGCAGTACAGTTCAATTTAGTAATTCTCAGTACATTTCAATGCATTACAGTACAATACAGTACTTATCAGTACTATGAGGTTTACCTGTTCAGAATCTCCTGCAAGCTCACGGACTCGAGCTGTTGTGAGATTCGTTCCCAGGTCTCTCGTACTATTTTCTGCTGTCTGTCTGTCAAACTGTCTATCAAACAACTATCCACATCCCTTTCTTGAGTCTCCGCCCACAAGAATGTATTACATATTCCTCCCATATTATTCGATAGTAAGCCAATTTTACTAATTAATATTAATTATGAATAATGTTGAACTTAAGCAGTCTCCAATTTTAAATTTTGCTTTTACATACTATAGCTAGTCCAAGTGAGACTATATGAATTCTAATTTAAACTGCATAATCAAATATCATTGATTAGTATTGATCTACATTGATCAGTGTAGAACTACATTGATCTACATTGATCAGTGTAGATCTACAATGATTTACATTGATCTAAATTGATCAGTATTGGTTAGAATTTGAACACTGTTCCAACAAATTATAATCAATGCCTTTTAGATAGAAGATATATTGGCAGAATGAATTTAACCAGAGTTTGTAGTTTTAAAAATTCTCGTAATCCAATCTTATGCATTTATTAAATAATATAACTATCCCATCAAATTTGTTTATTTACAAGAGTCAATCTCTTTCTATTGTTCTGACAAGCGGTAGGTCCAAGGTACAATACGGTTTTTTCTTGCAAAACGGTTCTTCAACAGCGTAGAGGTAACGTCATGAAGTTTTAAATGACAGATCCTGAGGTGAATTTAACTCACGCGGGTTCGAATCCCAGCCGCGCTAATCTGAGAGTAAAATCTCGGACATTCACTGGACTGGTTACACGGAAAATTGGATAAATTGCCCAACGGTTTAATCATGTGGTATTAAAAATATCAAAATAGATATTAACATAGTTGATCATTTCACTATAATAGGTGTTATTATTGTTATTACTACTATTATTACATACTCCTATTAACTGCTTTTCTTACTCTATAAATAGCACTGCATCGATCGACGATTTAATCCCTTCACAATTGTCTATGCCTTATCCACACCCTAGTGCAGCCACTTCTAAATTTATGTTGGGAATACTATGTTTTCTGAGATATTTTTCCGTTGCTTTCCCCGGTTCTTGCTCCATCGCCTCTTACGGCACATGCAGTTAGCGGTTAGTCAATTCTTTAGCTTACAGTTTACGGTTAGTCAATTCTTTAGCTTACCGGATACAACACGGAAAGTCACTAAGGTAGAATATTAACTATATATCGATATTAACTATTTATCGATATTATAAATATATTAAAGTAGTCCATGACAGAAGCCGCCATCAAATGTAAAACATTTTCCAATAAACATGCTAGAATGATTCAAATTTTTATAAGGGAGGCAGCTAGAAGCTTGTCTCAAAGCCACTGGCCCCCTGAACTGCATCTTTCGTAATTGAAATATCTTTATCTACTTCCTAAAATACATGCTGATCATTAAAGTTATGAAGGCAGAAAACTGGCTAAACGAAAGTGATGAAACAGAAAATTAAAATACATGCATTATTAAAGTTATGAAGGCAGAAGCCCGACGAGTACTCTTGGAAATTTATTTTCGACCACTTACATTAGGACCCATGTTGCATAAAGAGTATAAAGGGTTACTTCTCTGACAATTAATAGCAATTTCGTAATAAATTTTTTGTAATTAGTGACTTATCAGAAATTGTTGATTAGAATTAACAACACCCATTTAATGCGCAATACTTGAAGATATAGTAACGTAAAAGAATTCTTGGTTCAACTGATCACTAAGTAAGTATTTTATCTTGTTGGGTTTGGAATGTTGTGATCTACTGGCAGCAAGGATTCACCGATATCCGTAAAATCTATAGATATACACGTATTTTTATTGACGCATTATGAACATGAGCGTATAACCTGATGAGACAGGCCTATATTGCAGTGCTATAATTTAATTTGCAACAATTAGAGTGCTTCTGTCGTCCATGACAACATCGAGCACTATTGAGACAAATCCAAGCCGGTGAGCAAAAAGAACGTCCTAATAGAAACAAAGGCGTAGATCAGAAAACCAGTCCAATAATAAAAGGAATTGAAGAAATGGAGGTTACTTGCCATACTGTGAAAATTAAAATGTTATAGAGCGAAGTATAGGGACTACATCCTTAGCGCAAAGGCATCATCAGAGAAGGCCCGGTTGGGATTGTGTTCGCAATTTCTGACTATAGCGAAGTTTTACTAGCTGGCAACTAGCCTATATTATAAAACATCCGGTACAATACTACAATTGATCAATCAGATTGTTTAGTTTTACTATGATATCTGTTATCTGATTTTAGTTCACTATATTAGCAGAGATCAAATTCTAAAACTCTCTCGAATAGAAAGTGATTACATAATTTGGAGAGAAATCGTGAGAAGTAGAAGCTGGCATTCACACGCAGGGCTGACTCTTGTACAGTGGCGCTGAGTAGAAGTGATTTACATTTTAAAATAAAACTTCACTATTTTTGTACATGTGTACAAGTTTTAAATGATAATTTATGATATTATGATGTTTCCACAGTTGATATAAATTTATATCACAATGACTTTCAGCAAATTGTTTCGCAGATTAATTATGTAACACGCTATTAAAAGATCGTTTTATTGTAGTAAAAATTATTTTAAGAGTTTCTTAGACATTTTGATTTAATTTTAAAATATTTGAAACCCACTGGGGTCTCTACTATAACTGGGACATGAATATATGTCAAGAAAGCTAATGTTGACGTCAGTTTCCTCACTCGAAAGCGATGTCAGTGACGCGAGAGACCAGGAATTGAACCCCGCACACACTGATCCGCGGTCAAGTATCTACCGACATCGCCACTGGCTGAAACCATGGCGATGTATACTGCATGGGACGTAAATACATGTGCATTGCAAATTATATGAAATTTATAAAAAAATTCTTAGTCCGATTTACAATTACTTAACGAACAGTTTCTATTTAAAGTTGAAACTCATTTCTTGTATGAACTGTCGACAGTTTTGCATGTATCGTTAATGTTTTTGGACTCCGCTGTGTGATTCTATAATAACAATAACCACAACAATTACAGTGCAACAGTTATCATTGACAACATCGAGCACTATTGAGACAAAATCAAGCCAGCGAGCAAAAGAAGGTCCAAAAAACGGTGCAAATTTCAAAATCCAGAAACTCGGCACAAAGTATCCTATCGATCAAACCAACGCGGAAGTGGCTCGAGCATAGATCTCTCATACCTTCCTACCTCACCTGATCTGCATCTATTTAGAATACTTTCTCACAATGTACAGAGCCTGTGGGAATGTCGAGAGCGTAGAGGAATTAGCCCTCGTATTTTCAGTTAGACCCTAGGGTGGAGGATGTGGACTTCAAACAGTCTATAAGTTTGGACCAGGCATCTATTGCACATGACCTGAGCGATATACAGCTGAGATGTCCAACAATGACGTATCAGCTAACTATTAACTAAATGTTTAGTCGAATTTTTGACGACTACCAAAAAAGTAAAGTAACCAGCCAACAGTTAACATGCTCTCTCTCTCTCGCTCTCTCTCTCTTAGTGCACTTTCTACTGGCAGGTCCATGGTATATAACGCTTTCCAACAGTGACTACTTTGCTTATTAGTCTCAAAGAAAGCCCGTTGCTCGTTTAAGACCCACACAAAATAGAATAATAAATATTTTGCTAATTATTAGCTCAATGCAATTACATTGGATATATCTGTTGATTTCTGTATTCATCTCCATCGCATTTCCTCGCCCATTCCATTGAACTAAATAATATAATAAATGTTCAAATAAATAAATAGATAAATATTTTAACTAAGTCTGCCTTTACTTCGAATTTTCTCTGTTACTGCTCGGGTATTGTTGCCGCTAATCAATTTCAATGGTTGTTAATTAGTCACGCGCAGTTAGTTCTCTACGAATTTATTCAATTTGTTTCGCCCGAATTACAGAGTCCTCAGGTTAAACGTTGATGAAACTTTAAAACAAGTCGTGAAGTGAGACTGAACTGGTACTATTAGTCAATGATTGGTTGATATGCTTTGTGTTTGGTAAGAGATGTGGTTCAGGTGTAACATGGTAACCGCTTGATCTTAATGTCGATACACTATCGTAAGCTCGTCGTTCGAATTTAAGAGCTATAACGTTCGAGGAAATTTATCTTTTGTTCATCGGTTTAGTCTTGGGTGCACTGTGCTTTATGTTGTCATAAAGTACAGTAGAAGTCTTAATTAAAGTGTGACAGAGAGAGAAAGAGAGAGAGAGAGAGAGGGAGAGGGAGAGATACACACATACGCAAACGCACACACGCATATATATATATATATATATATATATAGTATATATGAATGCTTATGATTACGATTGCTTCAAGAATACGTTGTTGGAAGATTTCCTTTAATAAGTGTCTTATAAGAATTATAAATTTTAAAAATTCCCAACCAATTTCTGAACTTTCTCAGATCTTAAAAGCGGACAGTTTAGCTTTTAGATTTAACTTACTTCGCCTTCTTAAAGACGGGTTATTAATTTGTTTTTAGTCAATCAATCACAGAACTGCGTGTACTAAACTTCACGACGCAATGAACAAGATCTTAACTAGACAACAAAGACCAGCACAGGCGAATGACTTATATCAATTGCTTTGATCCTAAGTCTCTCGCCTGATTTAATATTTAATTAATTAGCGCCGCTACTTGAGCTTGCTAAACCACAATAGCATTTCTATTATTTTCTCCTAGCATTTGTAATTTTGTACAAAAATTTAGTGATAGATATCAATGCTCGAAAGTAACTCGACTTCAGCGGAAATAAAAATAAAAGTAACCGTACTACACAAAATACTTCGTTACAGGTGAAAAATAGCTAGGCACACTGGGTACTTCATGACAAGTAAAAGCTTTCAAAAAGCTAATGTTAACGTCAGTTTCTTCAATCGAAAGCGATATCAGTGAAGGGTGAGCAAAAAATAATAATAATAAAAATTGCCAGGCACTCTGGTAGCCTACATCATAACAAGTAGAAGTATCGGTTGAATTCTCACCATATCTTTGAACTGATTTTCTGCATTTTGAAATTTGAACCGTTTTTGGACTTTCTTTTTGCTAGCCGGCTTGATTTTGCCTCTATAGTGCTCGATGTTGTCATTGATGACTGTAGCACTTTAATTATTATGTTATGTCGATTGTTTTTTTACTTATTTAAGAGTACTTCGTCACTGAACTACACTGGTTTAAGAGGACCATGGTGCTTTCATTTGAATAAATTTTCTATCGGCACGTTTTCTAATTTTCTGGTAGATAATCTTTCTACGTAGGGCTCATTCATCAAATACCTGCAACACATAGTACAGATTAGGTTTAGATTAACTTCATTAGCCCGAAGTATACCGGATATATTATAACAAGGGTCTCTAATCGGGTGAAAATATGGGCTGATTAGGCTAAGAATATATTAATAGTGCTCTAAAAGTAGGGTACCGATATCTGCTGTAGTTCTAGAAGAGATATTTTTAGTAGTAATTTGTTATCAATATTGATTTCTTAAGCGGTAAGTTTTATTTCATGATATTTATATTAACTGAATAATATTAACTAAATAATATTAACTGAATAATATTAACTAAATAATATTAACTAAATAATATTAACTAAATAATATTAACTAAATAATATTAACTGAATAATATTAACTAAATAATATTAACTGAATAATATTAACTAAATAATATTAACTGAATAATATTAACTAAATAATATTAACTAAATAATATTAACTAAATAATATTAACTAAATAATATTAACTAAATAATATTAACTAAATAATATTAACTAAATAATATTAACTAAATAATATTAACTAAATAATATTAACTAAATAATATTAACTAAATAATATTAACTAAATAATATTAACTGAATAATATTAACTAAATAATATTAACTGAATAATATTAACTAAATAATATTAACTGAATAATATTAACTAAATAATATTAACTAAATAATATTAACTAAATAATATTAACTAAATAATATTAACTGAATAATATTAACTAAATAATATTAACTAAATAATATTAACTAAATAATATTAACTAAATAATATT
>CAJHZI010000699.1:142500-349218 GCA_905160935.1 Enchytraeus crypticus | reverse complement strand
ATAGATAGATAGATAGATAGGTAGGTAGATAGATCGATAGATAGGTATGTAAGTAGGTAGATAGAGATAGATAGATAGATAGATAGATAGATAGATAGATAGATAGATAGATAGATAGATAGATAGATAGATAGATAGATAGATAGATAGATAGATAGATAGATAGATAGATAGATAGATAGATAGATAGATAGATAGATAATAGATAGATAGATAGAGAGAGAGAGAGAGAGAGAGAGAGAGAGAGAGAGAGAGGGAGGAAGAGATAGAGAGAATGCCAATAATAGAGAGTGAGAAGAAATGTGAAGAGAGAGAAATTGTTTTTGTAATTGTGCCCAATTTCAAAAATACACTTAGGAAAGCGAATGTTATAGCTGGTCTAGAAAGTTAAATCTTTTGAACAAACATTAAAAGCTTGTTAAACTTTCTAGTTAAGTTACTAAGCTGACGAATTAATTGAGCTTTAATATTTCCTTGCATACATTGTAGATGTGATAAACAAAAATAAAACCATTTTTAACGTTTTTTTCTGTTGCAAGTTTACTTCAAGAGACGATCAGGCTGATATTCGAACTCATGACCTATTGAATTGTTCAACAGCAACAACAACAATACGATTAGAGTGCTACTATTGTCCATGACTTCTTCGGGCACTGTGAAACCAAACCAAAACCGATGATAGAGCTTGCTTTTATCTTACAATTAACGGTGCTAACCAAAATCCGGGTAATTATTCCAAGGAATGGAACTAGAGGAGTGGAAGTTTGAGTGTTGGTCTCAGTTCATGGTCATTAAAAAGCTAATGTTAATGTTAAAGCTAATGTTAATGTTAATGTCAGTCTCCTCACTCGAAAACGATGTCAATGACGGGCGAGCCCAGGATTTGAACCCCGCACATACTGATCCGCGGTCGAATATCTATCCACCTAATCGTCACTGGCTCCAGCCAGTGGCGATTAGGTGGATAGAAAAATGTCAAAGAACAAGTTTACAAGTGACATCAAGGTCATCAGTCGTTTTCTTTCTTGAAAGCTGAAGAAATCAATGGAAACAACTTCAGAATAAAGTTTTAAAAGAATCCTTCAATACTAAATAAGATAAAGCAACGAGCAGGGCTTCAGTTGAATAAAGTTAGAGATAAAAAGCAACCCCTAGCGAATCTCAGTAACTTCGATGAAACTCAAAATACTTTCTAACAATTTTTTGAGGTTCTAGAGAAGTAATAAACTGCATATAAAGAGCTGATTTTGTGAAAGTATTCAGTAAAATAGGCTATGCTAAACTGAAGAAATGTGTCCTGGACTCTGTAAATGTTCATCATAACATCTACACTGGATGTTGAGTGAAAGTTATACCTGAGTGATTTCACTAGTTTACAGACTATGCTAACATTTGCTGTACAATATTAGTTAAGAATGCTGTATATTGTTTATCTTATCATGTTTAACTTCCGTTTAGCGTGCCATATAGCCCTGATCGAGGTCTACACGGGGGGAACTAGATAGAAAATGGAACTTTAAGGTCGGCCATATCTCATAATTTTTAAGTATTAACTGTAACAGTGGCCATACTGTAAGTTATTGAAAGTTAGTCAGTTATTTTAAGTTATTAAGTTATTGAAAACTACCTGCGTTCGACTGTATGTAGGCCAGTGACAAATGCATTGGTCTACAGAGATCTGACTTACAGTGACTGCTTAGTAGAACCGCTTTCAAGAACACTGCTTTACACTAAAGTGAGTCAATATTTTGATATTGACGTGAATTTTAAGTTGATGGTAAATAAATAATTAATGGAAATTTCATGTCTTGTATAATTGGTCCAATTAAAATGGTCTATTTTTAATTCATGCAAGGATTTATATTTGAAGCACATGCAGGTACACACATTATGCATGTCTGTGTACGGTGTGTGGTAATATTTTGTACACACATTTTTCTTAGTCTTCAGTGTATAATCATCTTCTTCTTTTCTCGGCGTGACGTCACTTTGTGGAGACAAAACAGCCTCTTTTACCTTCTGTCTCCAGTGATACCGGTCCTGGGCAAGATCGTACACATCACTCTGTGTTAGGTTATATTGTGTATCTATTTGTTCTATATCTTTATTATATTGTTTTATTAAAGTATATTTATTTCCCATACCTAGTTTCATTTTATTATTTGCTATTCTATAATTTAGAGCTTTTCTTACTGGAGTATTTTCATCCAATTTCAGCATATGTCCTATCCAACTGAGTCTTTTGAATTTTATTAATTCACTCCATGGTGTTTCTTGTGTTCTGTCATATAGATCCGTATTGCTAATTCTCTCTCTCTTAGTGCACTGCCTACCTACTGTCTTTAAATCATCTAACATACCTAATCTCGGCCTGCCCCTGCCTCCTTTTCCTTCCATTCTACCTTCTATGACCTCTTTTAATAGACCTTCCCCCCTTAGAATGTGTCCTATCCATCTCTTCTTCCTATTTCTTAATACATTTATCAACTGTCTATCTGCGCCAACTCTCTCCAGGACTTTCTCATTTGTAACCTTTTGAGTCCAGCTAATCCTCTCCATTCTTCTCCAAATCCACATTTCCAATGCCTCCAGTTTCCTAATATCTTCCTTTCTTAAGGTCCATGTTTCACATCCATATAATAGCGCGGTCCAAACCAAAGTTTTCACTATCTTTATCTTTGTGTCTTTCTTTAGACTTTTTGTTATTAATTCTTTTCTACTACCAAAGGCCGCTTTTGCTTGTGCAATCCTACTGCATATTTCTGTCTCACATTTCCCATCATCGGTTATAGTATGACCCAAATATTTGAAACTCCTTACCTGTTCCAATTTCGTACCATTTATTGTGATATTAACTTCACCTTTATTATTGGACACTCTCATAACCTTGGTCCTTTTTATAATAATCTTCATGCCATATCTTAGGGCCATATCATTCAGCCTATCCATTATCTTCTGCAATCCAATCTCGCTGCCCGCTACCATTCCTTGGTCATCTGCAAATCGTACATCTTGTAACAAATTCCCTCCTACTTTTATTCCTTCTTCCAAGTCTTCCATATTGCTAATTATGTGTGGGTATAGTCTATTAGTGTATATTCATGGTGCTTACATGTCTACATTCTCTAAGGGCAGTAGGCTTTGCTAAACGGCCATCAGCTAATAAAAGGTCCATAAAATCCCAAAGCGAATATTAACTAACCAAGGCAACAAAGACCCTTCCCATAACCAGTAATCGGCAGCTAATACCGATGTGCTATAAAATTCGCCATTAGAGTCCTGAAGTTTAGCTAACATATACATGCAATAAACAGAATTAAGACCGAATCTAATTTACAGAAAATTGACACGAAGAGGTACACTTGTACATAATATTATTTGAATGCTATAAAGTAAACTTACACGAAAGTTTTTTCAAATAAGTAGCTTTACTCTGGCCATTTTGATTTACATGGAACATTCATTTTTCTTTATAGCATCGTTACAAATAAATATCTTTGATATTACATTGACTAATAGTAGCTAAAATGCATAGTATAACTCTGAAATCCCAATATATAAATAGGCCTAATGAGTAATGCTATATTTAGAGCTTCTTTAAAATCATCTTAACCTGAATTGCTATTCGGCTATAGCTTCGATCTATGATTAAAAAGTAAAGTAAACACGTATTATACTGAAATGATCAACTATGTTGATATCTATCACTGTTTAATATCACATGTTTAAACCGTTAGGCAATTTAGACCGTTTTCCGTATAGCCAGTACAGTGATTGTCCGAGATTTTACTCTCAGATCAGCGCGTCTGGGATTCGAAACCACCAGGGTTCACCTCAAGATCTGTCATTAAAAATTTCACGACGTTACCCCTACGCTATTGAGACATTCAAGTATTGGTTAGCAAATATTGTAAGCTTAGTGAAATTTTAGACACACACCAGGTTAATAATAATTGTTATATTCTGATTATCTGCTGAAACTGACAGTAGACCTAAGCTCGGTTTCCAGGAGTATGGATTTTGTCATATAGGCATGAACTAAATTCTCTACACAATATTGTTACATTTGACAGCAACTAAACGCAAGTCCCACATGATTGCTACATTTGACAACAACTAAACGGAATCCCGGTACGATTGCTACATTTGACAACAACAAGGGAAGCCCGGTACGGCTGTAAAAGTGTCAATTACAATTGAATAAAGTGCCGTGAATAAGTTTAGATCAACAGGAGTCTGCAGTGCTTGTGTCGCTATCTGTGTGTTACTAGTCAAAAGAGTTAAATCAGTTACAGCCGTTAAAACAGTTACAGCTATTTAAGTTGTCAATGCTACTAAGTACCGGTAGTCAGCTAGATAGAGCTCAATTGTGCTCTTTCGGACGACCATTTTATTTGTGTTCTGTCTCGTTGTATGCGCTTCGTATATATTCTGAATTTCTGATTCAGGTACAAATACATTATCATGGTTCTCTCTCTCTACTAATGTAGTTAAAGCTATTAATGCGGGTAGATGAAGCAGTTAAGTTAGGCAGTAAATGTAGTCTAAAACAGCTAAAGTAGTTTATTAAAGCAGTAAAAGTAATCACAGCATTTAAATAAATAAAAGTAGCTATAGTATGTAAAGCACTTGAAGAAGTTAAAGTAGTTAGGGTACACTAATAGAAAAGGCAATGTTAACGTCAGTTTCCTCACTCTAAAGCAATAATAGAGGTCTAATAGAAGTCTATTAAATGACTTCTATTAGAATAAAATAATAGATTAAAATATCTATTATTTAATCGAATTAAATAATAGATATTTTAATATCTGCACTACTATATTCTAAATAAAAAAATTTTCTCAATCAATTTGAGTGTTTTTATAATTTTCAAACTTAAAAATAACATGTTTGCAAATTTATTAGAAATGTATTATCCAACAGGAAGACGTCATTGCTTAGTCTATACCTCGAAATAAAGTCCAGTATTGAATAAATTTATAAATTGATTAATTTTGTTTGTTATTTGATTTTTGCTTATTAAGAAAAATACCATAGATTTGTGATATTTATGGGTACTAGGCTACTGTATACTCTTCTCTAACAGAAATAAACGTTACTCTGATTTATTTAAATCAATCAATTAAGTTCATAATTATTTCACTGACTGGGCAGTAATCGTACCTCACAGATCAGTACCTTATCTTTACCTAACTATTCGACCTTATCTTTACCTAACTATTCGACATGGCGAAGAAAAAGAGTTATTTGGAATCGTTTGAGCACGCTGGGAGAGAGTCAGGGGGTAAGGGGGTGTCCCTGCCCCTGGCTATAGCCGCGGCGGTGGCTGCAGCAGCGGTGGCGGCTCTGGTCGTGGGACTAGCCGTTGGGCTGACCAAAAAATGCGACGATTGCGACACCACATCTGCACCCGGTACAATAGGTACAACAGGTACGTCACAGATCAGAGATCGTATAACTGTACCCAGGGTACAATAAATAAGTAACTAATCAGAGGTCGTATAGCTGTACCCCAGGGTACAATAAATAAGTAACTGATCAGAGATCATATAGCTGTACCCCAGGGTACGATAAATAAGTAACTGATCAGATATCGTATAGCTGTACCCCAGGGTACAATAAATAAGTAACTGATCAGAGATCGTATAGCTGTACCCCAGTGTACAATAAATAAGTAACTGATCCGAGGACATATTTGTACCCCAGGGTACAAATAAGTAACTGATTAAAGATCGTATAGCTGTACCCCAGGGTACAGCAAGTAAGAACTGTTTACATCTTACAAGAACTACAGGTTATACATCATATAGTCCCGGGTAAACCAATATTATCTTGGGTTTTCAGCAAAATTGCAGTTCCAAAATTCTTATTCCTGCTCGAGATTGTTGGCACACTCTCAAGAGATCACTCCATCGATCAATTCTTTAATATCTTCAATCTACTAAGCAGTGACTTAACTATTAGGATAGTGTTGAAAATATGAAAAATTAGGTGATTTGCCATTGCCTTCCTCAGTTGTTGCTTAGGCGTTTCTTTCTTCTCTCGTTGTATGCACGGGTTTATTCCACAGTATCTCTTACATAACAGCTATAAACAACAGCAGGTGCTTTTGAACTGTTTAAATTTAAATTGTTTTTGAACTGTTTAAGTAAACGATTATAAACAAGAGTCAGTTCGCCACTGATGTGCCTTCAGGCGATGAAGCTGACGTAACGTTGAGCTGGAGCTCAGTGGCGACGTCGGTAAGATACTCGACCGCGGATCAGTATGCGCGGGGTTCAAATCCTGGGCTCGTCCGTCACTGACATCACATTTGAGTGAGGAAACTGACGTTAACCTTAGCTTTTTAGCTTTACGATTTACTAAGACACCCATAATTCGAAAGACTGCATACCATTCAAATGTTTTAGCCATATTTAACGAAGTATCTCTGTCGTGAAATCATGGTAATCACTGGAAAAGTTCTGGCACTGGATTTGAACCCGGCACCGCTGATCTACCGACAGACAACTTACCCTTATGCTACCGGCTCAGCTCAAACTGATTTACATAAACTAATTAGCATGAATTAATGAGTAAAATCTAATTAGCATAAACTAATTAGCATAAATTAGCGTAATCTAATTAACAAAAACTAATTAGCATGAATTAATCTAATTAACATAAACTAATTAGCATGAATTAGTGTAATCTAATTAACATGAAGTAATTAGCATAAATTAGTTAGCATAATCTAATTAATATAAACTAATTAAAGCAGAAACATAACTTAATCATAAACTAATTTAACTGACGGGATTTTAATTTAATTATTGATTGATTGCTCAGATGAGACTACGACCTCGTCATCGACAGTTTATCCCTATAATGAAATCCGACTGCCAGCTCAATTATATCCCGTCCATTATGACCTCAAGCTCCGTCCTGTGTTTAGTGACGTCATGGATCCCAAGGATTTCTACTTCAACGGTTCAGTCACCATGACCTTGGACGTGACTGACTCCACTAACCTCGTCGTCTTCCACATCAAAGATCTTACTTTGGATGAAGCCTCAATGGAGGTGTTACTTCAGTTTTATTCCTTTGGCCACACATTCATATCATAGCGCACGCGCTTATAGAGATTTTATTATACCATATGTAGTTTATTAGTATAAAATATAAGAGAAATCACAGTACACAGACACATCATGCAAACATCATATCAATGAACAAATAAATAAATGCATTACACTTAAATCTCATCAACCATTCAAATCAAAATCAAACGTCTTATTCTGTGAATCCTGTGAACATCAAGGAGGGCACAAGGTGCTCTATCTAGCTGATTCTGGCTTATGATCGTATTCACTAGCAAGATAAACCGCTGTTTAAACCTAAACAGTAGTGTAAACTACGGATTAGACTCAGTATGGTATTCTTTAGGCTTGATTCGCGGATGAAACTGATGTGTAGTACCTCGTTCTTCAAGGTTTACGCCGCTGTTATAATAGCTGGTAGTTTTAATGTTTTCCTCTTTGCTTCCACAAACAAAAGGAATCGTTGTTTTTCTAGCGTTAATTTCAGCTAGCTTGGATTTAAGAATAACCTTCCAATACCCTATGATTTCTGCTCAATGTTGTCAGACACTCGGTATTTATAGGTGATCGCCCATCTAGTTCTAACCGAATCCGACGTTGATTAACTTGGCATTTATGACGCACAAGCTAATATAATTGCTGGTAAAGGTAATGTTAACGTCAGTTTCCGCACTTGAAAGCCATGTCAGTAACGAGATGGCCCAGGATTTGAAACCCTTAACAAGTGAGTTAATCCGCGACCTTTCCATTGCTATAATTATTATTAAATTTTTAAATTATTTTTATATAAATTATAAATTATAAATAATTCATTATTAACAATAAATTAATAATTAATATAATAATTTATAAATTCCAAATTAGAAATTATTAAGAATTTTTGTTATGTTTATTATTACTTCTATTATTATTATAATTTAATTATTATTATTTGTTAGTTCCCTTTCTGTTTCTTTTGTTTCTATATTTCTAACTATCATTGACAACTTGCATAGCTCTGTATGTTTTTTCCTCACAGGTCACTCAGAATGGAGCTATGATAGACATCACTGGCCGGTCTCATAATGCTCCCAGAGAGTACTACATCTTGACCTTGGCAAGACCTTTGACCTCAGGTCAGCGAGTCCAAGTCAAGGTCACATTTAGAGGTCCTCTGAAGAATGACTTGATTGGGATTTACTACAGCAGTTACGATACGGATGGAGGCCAAAAAAGGTTTGTATTCCTTCCCTCAGTGAACTTAACTATTCGTTGTATTAGTGAACTTAGCTATTCGTTGTATCAGTGAACTTAACTATTCGTTGTATCAGTGAACTTAACTATTCGTTCAATCAGTGAGTTTAACTATTCGTTCCATCAGTGATTCTAATTTACTATTCGTTCTACGAGTGGTTCTAATTTACTATTCGTTCTATGAGTGGTTCTAACTTACTATTCGTTCTATGAGTGGTTCTAACTTACTATTCGTTCTATCAGTGGGTTAGTTAATAATTCGTTCTATGAGTGATTTAGATAACTATTCGCTTCCTAAATTATATCAACTATTTTTTCGTTCATTGGTTTTAACTAACTATTCATACCATCCTCGAATTTGAGTGAGACTAAAATGTTGGACAGATATCGATATTTAAGAAAATTCAGTGCGAACTTTATAGTATAGGCATTTTTGTTGATTGCGCCAGTATTTTATTAAATATTTATGTAAAATGTCTATTTTGATCAGTGTTCGATTGATCGAATAATTGATTGGCTAATTTTTCTGAAGATATCTACTAGGAAGTCAGATGCAGCCCACGGACGCTAGGAAGGTGTTTCCATGTTTGGACGAGCCGGCCCTGAAAGCAACGTTTAGAACAGTCATAGAGCGCATGTCTCACATGAGCACCATCTCGAATGGGGTCATCTACAAGAACGAGACGCTGTGAGTGCCGTCTGTGAATATTAGACTGATTAATATCTCACTCACTCACTCACGCACTTGCTCACTCACTCACTCACTCACTCACTCAATCAATCAATCACTCACTCACTCACTAAATCACTCAATCACTCAATCAATCAATCAATCAGTCATTCAACCAATCAATCAATCAATATTTCATTTAGCTGCACATAGTTACAGACTGGACTTCATTTGTTCGCTATAACAGTTGTTATTGGTATTAAATTACTACAATTTATGATCCACTTAACTTTATGACAAATTAATATACAAACTAGTATTTACATAAACTATTCAATTGATATCTCTTTTAATCGTCTAATGTTTATGCATAGATATATAAATTTCACTGCATACGTCTGCGGCACTTTGTATTCGCATGTGGTATATCATTTTTTGTAAGTAAGCATGTCGTTTTACATAAATATGTACATAGTATTGTTTATGCACGTATATCTTGTAATGAAGGTAAATGCATAAGCCGTCCATGATTTATATTTAGGCATCATTTTATATATATGTATCTGAGTCTGTTCTACCCGTGTTGTGTCCGGGTTGCTGAAGAATTGATCAACCGTGGACTGCACGTGTCGTAAAAGGCGGCAAGGCAATTAAAATCCTACCCAACGTCAGAAAGGAAATTCGGTTGTTGAGTGCCTAGGCTCAAGGAATTTCTACCAAAATTTTATAATCTCAACCCTAGTTAAGCTAGGATTCGGAGGATGATGATGATGATGATTGTCTGTATGTGTGTGAATGTGTGTGTATGTATGTATGTGTGTATAACAGGTCAGATGGCTGGGTGGCTGACCACTACACTGACACTGTTAAGATGTCCACGTCTCTGCTTGTGTGTATGTGTGTATGTGTGTATGTATGTATGTATGTATGTATGTATGTGCATGTATGTGTTTATGACAGGTCAGATAGCTGGGTGGCTGACCACTACACTGACACTGTTAGGATGTCTACGTATCTAGTTGTATGTATGTTTGTATGCGTGTATGTACGTATGTATACGTGTGTATGTGTGTATGTGTATGTATGTGTATATGACAGGTCAGATGGTTGGGTGGCTGACCATTACACTGAAACAGTTAAGATGTCTACGTATCTGCTCGCATTCGTTGTGTCTGACTTCGTTTGCCTCAGCAACCACACACAATCACAAAAACTGGTGGGTAACTGATATCAAATTGATAACAAGTTGATAGCATCTGATAACAGTTGATAACAAACTGATAACAAGCTGATAACAAGCTGATAGCAAGTTGATAACAAGTTGATAACAAGCTGATAACAAGCTGATAACAAGCTGATGACACGCTGATAACACGCTGATAAAAAGCTGATAATAAACTGATAACAAGTTGATAGCATGCTGATAACAAGCTGATAACAAGCTGATAACAAGCTGATAACAAGCTGATAACAAGCTGATAACAAACTGATAACAAACTGAGAGTCAGGTCCTCAGTAGTTTATTAAATTATTTTATTTTTTATTTTTACAGCCAGTAGCGAAGTGAGAAGCTGCGATTAGTCGGTATATATATTATAAGTCATACATATGACTTGATCACAGAGATAAAATTAAAAATCAGATTTGTTTTAGTAATAATATAGCATCTACAAAGGTTACACCTACAAGAGCTGCTTAAAGGGCATTGGGTGGAACACTAGACTTAAAAGATAAGAGAACTGTTGATAGCGCTACCCAAAAAATTTATGTATGTATGTGTCACATGCCTTCCCACACCTTTCATTTTAAAATTCAACCACTGTAATATATATATATATATATATATATATATATATATATTATATAAATAATATAAATAATATTATATAAATATACAGGGTGAGTAAAAGAAAGTGAAAACACCTGCAAAAAGTATGAACATCTCAGGCTATTGTTAATATTTTCAAATCAAACTCTTACCAATTACTAAAGGACTAATTTTGGATGAGGTGGCCAATTTTCATCCATTTTAATGCATAGATTGGCTAGTTTTGAAAGTTTCAGCAGAGCAACCCCCTTTTTTGAATGTACTGTAAATAAAAATTATATTTAAATTTTTATTTTTTTGGCCCTGAAAAGGGTCGTAGTGGTGGTTCAGAAAGAACCAATAGTATCTGCTAGCATTACTGACTATTCGATATGTTTTCCTCCAGCTGCTACGCAGGACTGCAGCAGCTTTCGGAATACTAGGACAGCCTTGTTGATTCCAGCTTGGGGCAATCTCTACCAGATTGAGTGTAGCACTCCCTGCAGTTCTGTCTTGTTTTTAGGCTTCGGCTGGTTTTTCTGAAAGAGATGAAGCATGATTTCTCAGACATAGGCATCCAGAGGATTTAGATCGGGAGAGTTTGGGGGCCATTCATTTTTCTTAATGAAATCCGGATTTCTCTCGCTGATCCATTTCTGTGCATGAAGAGATGCATGATCCGGAGCACCATTCTGCTGAAAGAGGGTATCATTTGGTAGAAGAGCATTGCAATCTCACACAGCTTGGGAATTAAAGTATTGACGTAATACTGACCGTTTACCTTTTCCTTCTCGACAATGAAGTGCAATTTGTCCTTACCGTCGTAGCAAACGCCATTTTAAGGTAAAAATTGGGGGTTGCTCTGCTGAAACTTGTATAACTGGCTAATTGATAGATTAAAATGGATGAAAATTGGCCACCACATCCAAAAATTATTCCTTGAGTAACTGATAAAAGTTTCATTTTTAAAATATTAACAATAGCCTGAGATATTCAAACTTTTTTCAGGTGTTATCTCTTTTTTTACTCAACCTGTATATATATATATATATATATATATATATATATATATATATATATACATATATATGCATGGATATAATATTACATTATACATGTAATATTACACACACACACACATATATATATAATATATATATAAAAAAGAGGGCCGGGGAGGACAGTAATAAATGGGAAGAGGGGTGGGAAGTAGATGATTGAGGTAAAGGGTAGGAGTCGTCATCTCTCCTCTTCTCTCTCTCTCTCTTCCGTCTCGTCTCTCATATATATATATATATATTAATATATATCTTACTGCCTGCCACGGGCAGGGTTTTTCATGTATCCAACAAGCCCCCACCCCCCCCACTGCCCTCCGACCCCCACCCCCACACACGAGTGGGCCCCCAAATTATCCAACACACCCCCAATCTCGGCCTGCCCCTGCCTCCCTCTCCCTCCACTCCACCCTCCACGACCCCCTCAATAGACCCCCCCAGAATATGTGAAGGACGTCTCTTGCATATATGTCTCTTTAAGAAAACAATACTGGATGTTTCAGGTTCAAGTCTGCGCCAGGCCCAACGCTATCGCTCAGGCAGAGTACGCAAACAGCATTGCCGCCGCAGTTCAGGATTTCCTCGAGCAATTCTACAACATTTCCTACCCTCTCAACAAAACTGGTGCCCAGACTAATTCTTTCTAATAATAATAATAATTATAATTATAATAATTATTATTTTTTTACCCCGGTGTAAAGAACCTGGGGTTTGATAAAACGATTCAAGCAATACGTGCTGAATCGCCGCCCGGCTACTCGAGGTCATCAATCGGCCTAAAAGAATTGTTGAAGCAGACTGCATTAAATCTTTGCGAAGTCATGGAAAGCCTTTGCCAAAGAAAAGATGTCTCTCGCTTATCGCCGGTTTGCTCTGCAATAAGTCTGCCTAATATTATTATTATATTATTATTATTATTATTATTATTATTACTATATTAAGCCCAGGGCCATTTACAGCCCAGGACATAAAAATAATATCAACAATTTGAGTGCTACAGTCATCAATGACAGCATCGAGTATTATTGAAACAAAATCAAGCAGCGAGCAAAAAGAAGGTCCAGAAACGGTGCAAATATCAAAATCCAGAAAAGTCTTAACTCAATATTTGGCTAAAATCCTGTACATTTATTCGGATAAAGCTGAGGCACAGATCTAGGCCTAATTGAAGTGATATTCTAATGTAATTTATTTCGGCTTAAAGTTCAACAGTAGCCTATAACGACGGTATTCTTTAGTTTATTAGACTAGAAGTTAATAGGAGACAATACGACTGAGACAAGTTGCTTTGGTGTGCGGTATGTAATTGCAATTAGATCGCAGTCATAACATTAATATATTAAGCTAAATCCAGTGTCGTCAACAGTAGCTTGGTATTTATTTTATTTACTACTCCACTTGACCGTTTTCATCGATGAGAACTTTTACTACGACTTATAAATATAAGTTAATGAATTATAAATATAAGTTAATGAATTATAAATATAAGTTAATGAATTATAAATGTTAGCTAATGTGAACTCTTCGAATGGAATTCTCTGTAATAAGTGCTCAAGTCGTTTCTGCCTCTTCAAATAGGCTCAATGCGAGAGATAGAAGTCTTTTATCTGGCAGCGATTCTCATTATCATTCCCGAAATGGTGTACTGAAATCAAGGCCACGAAGCTGCTTTTGACCTTGAATTAACCCTCTCTCGCGTAGGCACAGCTTTGAACTTACGCATTTTATTGTAAAACAATGTATATCATGCTAATGCATTTATGATTTACATGTACATCTTGATTTCACGCATGATATACATATACGTTGTATTTCTGACATTTTTTGAATGACACTGTTTGTATATCTCTGTGTGTATATCTCCGTGTGTATGCCTCTGTATGTATTATAACACTGTGTGTATGTCCCTGTGTTTATGTCCCTATGTCTATGACCCTGTGTGTGTTCTTTTATGTGTAGTAGCACTATATATATATATATATATATATATATATATATATATATATATATATATATATATATATATATATATATATATGTACATTACTGAGATATCTTGAGATATAAACAAGCGTATTATTATTAATTATTAATAATTATTAACCGTATTATTAAAACGGTATTATATTATACTGTATCATATTCCACTGTATTGTATTGCACTATATATGCAGGGCATTATAAAAGAATTGAATTATATTGCACTGTATTTTATTTTATAGTTCATGTGGAATTCATGATGTATTGGAATGTATTGTGTTGTGTGTAAACAATAAACTTGATTAGAGTTTGTTGTAGACGTGTATATCTTGATTGTTGGCTTGATAGATATATTGAATGATTTATTGATCGAACCCGTGATTTGTAAGCTTTAATTGATTGAGTGTTTGATTGATTGTTTGATTGATTGTTTGACAGATTGATTGAGTTATTGTTTGACGGATTGATTGATTTATTGTTTGATTGTTTGATCGTTTGATTGATTGTTTGACAGATTGATTGATTTAATGTTTGATTGTTTGATCGTTTGATTGATTGTTTGACAGATTTATTATTTATTGTTTGACGGATTGATTGATTTATTGATTGATTGATTGATTGTTAGATTGATTGATTGATTGATTGTTTGATTTATTGAATGTTTGATTGATTGCTTGAGGATTGATTTATTTATTGTTTGACGGATTGATTGACTGATCGATTGATGGATTGATCGATTTATTGATTGATTGATTGATGACAGTGCACGTAGCTCTACCGGATTTCGCAGCAGGAGCGATGGAGAACTGGGGCGCCATATTGTACCGTGAGACAGCGCTACTGTATGATAGCAGCTCGTCCACAGCTGTCAACAAACAGAGAGTCGCTGTGGTCATAGCACATGAGCTCGCTCACATGGTATCTGCTAAATGTTGTCATAGATCATGAACTATCTGCTAAATGTTGTCATAGAACATGAACTATCTGCTAAATGTTGTTATAGATCATGAACTATCTGCTAAATGTTGTTATAGATCACAAGCTATCTGCTAAATGTTGTCATAGACCATGAGTTAGCTCACGTGATATCTGCTAAATGTTGTCATAGACCACGAGCTATCTGCTATATGTTGTCATAGACCACGAGCTCTCTGCTAAATGTTGTCATAGACCACGAGCTAGCTGCTAAATGTTGTCATAGACCTTGAGATATCTGCTATATGTTGTCATAGACCACGAGCTATCTGCTATATGTTGTCATAGACCACGAGCTAGCTGCTATATGTTGTCATAGACCACGAGCTATCTGCTATGTGTTGTCATAGACCACGAGCTCTGCTAAATGTTGTCATAGACCTCAGTTGAATTCATTTTATATACTGGACTGTAGGAATTATTAAATTTGTAATAAAAGGTGGAATAGAACTTAAAATAATAATAATAATATTTATAGATAGTATAAATAATAATTATTATTCTTATAATAATAATAGTTATTATTATTGTTATTATTATTATTATAGGAACTTAAAATAGAAATAAAACTTAAACAGAAATAGAACCAAATGAGATATAGAACTTAAAACAAAACTAAAAAGAGAAATAGAACTTAAAATAAAAAGAGAAGTAGAACTTAAAATAGAACTTAAAAGAGAAGTTGAACATAATAGCTGACAATGCTGTGAATGCGCTTGCGCAGTGGTTTGGTAACCTCGTGACCCCACAGTGGTGGGATGACCTCTGGCTGAACGAGGGGTTCGCCTCCTACATGGAATACTGGGGGGTGCACTCTGTACAACAGGACTGGCGCATGGTGTGTCTCTCTCACTCACTTTGTCTCTCTGCCTCTCTGTCTCTCTCTATCTCTCTCTCTCTCTCTGTCTCTTTGTCTTTATGTCCGTCCGTCTGTCTGTCTGTCTGTCTCGCTCTCTCTCTCTCTCTCTCTCTCTCTCTCTCTCTCTCTCTGTTTTACAATCCCACCTTTTCACTCTACCCCTGCCTCTCTCTCTCTCTCTCTCTCTCTCTCTTTGTTGTTCACACAACATGTGCGTCTCTCTCTCTGTCTCTCTCTTTCTCTTTCACTCTTTCTCTCTGTCTCTCTTGCTCTGTGTCTTGCTCTCTCGCTCACTCTCTCTCTCTCTCTCTCTCACTTTCTCTCCATTTCTTTATCTTGCGCTCTTTTCTTCATCTGCTGTCACTTATTTAGCTAATATATCGATTCAGGCTTGCCCAGTTAACTCGACATTCTCAATAAGATTTATTTCTCTAAATAGACCAGCCATTCAATCAATCAATCAATCAGTCAGTCACTCAATAAATCAATCAATCAATCAACTAGTCAATAATGCGGCATTTGTCGCACGAAAAATTTTCAATATACAATTCAACAAGAGCTATTAACCGGTCAGTCAATCAATCAATTAATCAATCCTCTGTTATTCTGTAGCACGACCAGTTTCTCTCGGATGATCTACACAGCGTGTTACAGACAGACTCGCTGATGACGTCACATCCTATCTATCAGGAAGTGGCGAATCCTGATCAGATCAATGAATTGTTTGATAGCATATCATACAGCAAGGTTACTTCAATCAATCAATCAATCAGTCGATCACTCAATCAATCCTGATCAGATCAACGAACTCTTTGATAGCATATCATACAGCAAGGTTACGTCAATCAATCAATCAATCAATCCTGATCAGATCAACGAACTCTTTGATGGCATATCATACAGCAAGGTTACTTCAATCAATCAGTCAATAAATAAATCAGTCAATCAATCAATCAATCACTTACTCACTCAATCAGTCGATCAATCAATCAATTCTGATCAGATCAACGAACTCCTTGATAGCATATCTTACAGCAAGGTTACTTCAATCAATCAATCAATCAGTCGATCAAACAATCAATCAATCACTCAATCAATCCATCAATCAATCACTGATAGACTGGCCATTCTGTCAGAGAGATTTACTAATCAACCTCAGAAACCTAAACGAGTGTTCAGTATATAGAACTGCTACTTTTGTCTACGACAACATTGAGCGCAATCATTAAGATAGAGTGTTACTCTTTTTGTAATAAGAGCATCAGGATTCAATGAGTTGTTTTGTTATTAAGGAAGCCAGTGTTATTAACGAGGTATTGTGTTATTCAGGGAGCCAGTGTTATTAACAAGTTATTGTGTTATTTAGGGAGCCAGTGTTATTAACAAGGCATTGTGTTATTCAGGGAGCCAGTGTTATTAACAAGGCATTGTGTTATTCAGGGAGCCAGTGTTATTAACGAGGTATTGTGTTATTTAGGGAGCCAGTGTTATTCGCATGATGTACAACTTCCTTGGTGCAGATGAATTCAAGGCCGGAATCACGGTAAGTTCTCAATCATTCTTATCACTTGATTTTAATGAGCAATAATTTTATAAATAAATAATTTCTTATTTTAATTAGATCCATAGAACATCAATTATCCTGCGGTTCTGTAAATCTGATATTTATTGTTATAATTCCAGTTGTCAACCTGTCATTCTCAATATTTATCTATTTAATTCTTTTTCAGCTTGCACAGTAAAATCATAAAATCGTCAAATTAGGACAGTCAACGCAAAGTCAAGAGTAGACCTAAGGCACATATCTCTTACAGGGATCTTTCGCATACATACATGTATAACTAGTACTAAAATCAATATAAAGCATGTAGAATATATCTCGTAGCTCAATCAATCACTAATTGCATTAGGTGATCACCCAGATGAGCTCTTTATTTAAGGCCGATTTTCCTTCCTCTCCATGATTAGTAATCGTTGCCTTTTGATGGCGCACCAATTGCAGCCGGTGCGGATTTAAGAATAACCCTCCGTTACCCTGGGAGTTCTTTTTTCAAAACTGTCAACACTCGGTCGTCCAAGGTGGTCACCCACAAAGTACTAGCCGAGGCCGATGTAGCTTAACTTTGGTTATTGACTAAACCAAGTGCGCTTAATCCCGCTGTCTAATGCCGTTTAAAGTTAGCTTACACTTCAGAGCTTTAGTTAGAGATTAGTTCTGATTATTAATTCTGGCAGGAGCTAGTGGCGAAGTCGGTAAGATACTCGACCGCGGATCAGTATGTGGGTTCAAATCCTGGGCTCACCCGTCACTGACATCGCTTTCGAGTGAGGAAGCTGACGTTAACATTAGCTTTACCTGCTGTTTTATATTTTATTAGGATTACCTGAGAGATAACGCCTTCGATGTGGCCTTCCACAAAGAATTGTTCGACTGTCTAACGAAGGTGGTATGACTTTATAGCACTTTATTATTAGCACTTTATTACTAGCACTTTATTGCACTTTGTTAATAGCTCTTGTAGATGGTTAAATGCTAATTCATATTCAAATAATCATTAGAGCGAAAAGAGTTTTACTCGTTTTGTTTCGGGGACATTAAAGAATAGACCAACAGTAGCTGCACGTGTCCTACAAGGCGACAAAGCACTACGATCCAAGCCAGCGTCAGAAAGGGCATTCGGTTGGTGAGCTCCTAAGCTCTACAATTTTCTCCATTATTTTTTAAATCGAGCTCTATGAAGTAATTGTAAAGTGTGATGAGCATCATGACAACATCGAGCTCTATGAAGTAATTGTAAAGTGTGATGAGCATCATGACAACATCGAGCTCTATGAAGTAATTGTAAAGTGTGATGAGCGTCATGACAACATCGAGCTCTATGAAATACTTGTATACTTAACAGCGTGTTTTATTTTGATCTTCCTATATACAAGTACTTACTGAGTGATATCGATTGCTTAATTGGTTAATTAGATCTAATTTATGATATAATCTGATCGATTGATTAAGAGACATATAAATCGCTAGCCATATATACATGTAGATTGATCAATTAATAGACATTTTATTGATACTTGATAGATTGATCAATTGATTGATTGACGTATTGACTGATATATTGATTAATCGATTGATTGATTGACTATTAGGCGTATAAAGCGGCTCACCCCACATCTTTATTGAACGTGAATGAGGTCATGTTGACCTGGATACTACAGATGGGTTATCCGGTCGTCAACATGGCGTATAACAGCTCGAGCGGAGTAATATCGCTCCGCCAGGACTACTTTCTTACGTTCAGAGATCCCAATGCTAATCTGACTTCAGCCTACAAGTTAGTATAATAATAATAATAATAATAATAATAATAATAATAATAATAATAATAATAATAGTAATAATAATAATAATAATAATACAAACATAATAATAACAATAATAATAATAATGACGCCGATGATGATGATAATAATAATAATGCTCAAACGAAGCTGAGGTAGAATGTCTCGCCATCACAATTTAAATGACTTAATATGGCGAGCACTTTCAAGAGCAGGCATCCCTTCCTCTAAGGAACCAAGTGGGTTGTCCAGATCAGACGGCAAGACTTTAGTGCCCTGGTGCAACGGTAAATGTGCCGTATGGGACGTCACAGTCATTGACACTATGGCAAACTCCTACCTGAATACGACTTCAGTCACAGCCGGTGGAGCTGCTGTTCATGCTGCCTCTAGGAAGTTGGATAAATACCGCGATCTGTCCTTAGGATATGAAGTTGTTCCGGTGGCCATTGAAACCATGGGCCCGATGAATCCCGAAGGAGTTGACTTTATTAATGGCATAGGCAGACTTATTGCAGAGCAAACCGGCGATAAGCGAGAGACATCTTTTCTTTGGCAAAGGCTTTCCATGACTTTGCAAAGATTTAATGCAGTCTGCTTCAACAATTCTTTTAAGCCGATTGATGACCTCGAGTAGCCGGGCGGCGATTCAGCACGTATTGCTTGAATCGTTTTTATCAAACCCCAGGTTCTTTACACCGGGGTAAAAATAGTAATAATAATAATAATAATAAAGTTAAACGTCCGTTTCCCCATCCAGGGATGATGTCAGGGACGTCATATTTATCAAGTATCATAGTTATCAACATAATCTATCAGCATAATCAATAGCTGTGTGTGAAGCGCATTGAGCACTTAATCAAGTTTTATGTTGCTCTACCTGAAGTCACTACTTCACCACTTCAACTCCCGTGCAAGTTGATCAAAGACTAAAATTTGGTATTGGATAAACTTGAATCATCATTATCACCTTCCCTTAAATCCCAGTTTAACCAGGGTCGGGATACGAATAGACCTTCTCCAGTCCTCCCTGTCCCACACCATATCATCAGTCAATCCCCTATTTTTCATGTCCTTCTAAATTACCACATCTCACGCCAATTGTGGTCTACCTCTCTCTAGCTTAACATCCAGCTCTTCCCTCCGATAAATATATTACATAAGCTTGGATAATCATAATAATGAAAGTCAGGACTATTGATTAAAAGACTGTCTATCCAATTAACGGTTTAAACCATTGCCATTAATTTTTTTTATATTATTTTACTCGTTCAATATCTCATTTGACTGGAGCCAGTGGCGATGTCGGTAAGATGTTCGACCGCGGATCAGTATGTGCGGGGTTCAAATTCTAAGCTCTCCCGTCACTGACATCGCTTTCGAGCGAGGAAACTGACGTTAACCTTAGTTTTACTCGTTTATTAATATGACATCTATTGTACTATATAGCTACAGTTGGATCATACCAATCAGTGTGGCTACACGGCGCTCATCAGATTTCCAGAACATCGACCTGCCCAATGAAACTGATAGGTGGCTGAGAACGCAAACAGGTAGGATTAACTTTCTTATTTATTTGAGCTTTGATTGTATTTGTTTACTCACGTTTGTGGGCTGTCAACTAGATAGGATTTATTTATCCTCTTTGATGAGCCGTCTGTATTAGCAATTTTGTATTTCATGCTTTGAGGATAATGATATTAAACGTAATACCTACTAACTTCGCCACTGGCTCCAGCCAGTGGCAAAGTCGGTAAGATACTCGACCGCGGATCAGTAGGTGCGGGGTTCAAATCCTGGGCTCGCCCGTCACTGACATCGCTTTCGAGTGAGGAAACTGACGTTAACCTTAGCTTTAGCTTTTTTTGCTTCTACTATTTATTAGAGCAGCTTAATTTTAAATCAATAGAAATAGACTACTCGATCCTCTTTCTGGTTCTCAATGGAGCTCCAACCTCGACCAGCCACTCTAGGGTAAGTGCTCGGACCAGCTGCAGGTCCAAGGTAAATGTTTTCAATCCTAACCAGCTGACTGCCTGCTAGTACACTCGCAAAATTATGTTATCAAATATATCGGAATATATAAAAATAAATCATCATCATCAGTTTCTTACGTTCTGAATAGAACATAGGGCGGCAATATTCCTCCATTCTTTTCTGTCGTTTACAGCCCTCATAACTTCTTCCTATGAAATGTTCAAAGTTTTCAAATCTTTGCAAATTTCAAAGCCGGAGTTAAATTTGCTGGTAGCGTCCCATTCATAGTGGTTCCCATGCCCGTTATTTAGTTGGCACCTGCCTTTCTGGAACTTCTTTGTCTCCTCTTTATAACTTGCCTATGCATGTTTCTCTCTTTCTCTCTTTTTCTCTCCCTATCTCTCTCTCTGTCTCTCTCTCTATCTGTCTGTCTCTTTGTCGGAGCGCATATTCATCTCTCTCTCTCTCTCTTTTTCTCTCTCTCTCTCTCTCTCTCTCTCTCTCTCTCTGTATGTCTATTTGTCTTTGTATATCTCTCTATTTGCTCTTTCTCTCTCTACATGTATTTGTCTTTGTGTATCTCTGTCTATTTTTCATTCTCTCTCTCTCTCTCTCTCTCTCTGTATGTCTCTTTGTCTTTGTGTATCTATCTCTATTTTCTTTTTCTCTCTCTACATGTATTTATCTTCGTGTATCTCTCTCTATTTTTTGCTCTCTCTCTCTGTCTCTTGTCTTTGTATATATCATATACATATATATATACATATATATATATATATATATATATATATATATATATATATATATATCCACACACAGGTCAGATCACAGTGGACTCAGGCTTACCATGGATTGTTGGTAACCCACGCGAGGTCTATTATTACCGGGTGAACTATGATGCCAGCACTTGGACGGCTCTGATAGATCAGCTAGTAAATGATCACAGTCAAATCCCTGACTCTAGTAGAGCCCAACTCATAGATGATGCCTTCAGTCTGGCCAGGTTAGCTTTCTCTCTCTCTCTCTCTCTCTCTCTCTCATAGTTCACTGCCTTCAATCTGGCCAGGTTGGCTCTCTCTCTCTTTTTCTCTCTCTCTCTCTCTTAGTGCACTGCCTACTGGCAGGTCTACGTTAGCTCTCTATGATTGCTCTATTCTGCGATTGGAGAGGCGATCGAAATAGTGGAATGGAGAGAGAGAGAGAGAGAGAGAGAGAGAGAGAGAAAGAGAGAGTGGAAAGTAAGGAGAGAAGAAGGTTTAGTCAAATAACTTTTTTAAATAAGTAATCTACTTTTATTTTATCTTGTCGCTTTTACGAGCGTTAGCTTCAAGCCTGCACCCAGGAACATGAAAGGCATGGATATGAAGGTCATGAATATGAAGGTCATGAATATGAAGGTCATGAATATGAAGGTCATGAATATGAAGGTCATGGATATGAAGGTCATGAATATGAAGGTCATGAATATGAAGGGCATGAATATGAAGGTCATGAATATGAAGGTCATGAATATGAAGGTCATGGATATGAAGGTCATGAATATGAAGGTCATGAATATGAAGGTCATGAATATGAAGGTCATGAATATGAAGGTCATGGATATGAATGAATGGATGAGGTCAGGTCATGAATATGAACGTCATGAATATAAGAATATGAAGGTCATGAATATGAAGGGCATGAATATGAAGTCATGAATATGAAGGTCATGATATCATGAATATGAAGGGCATGAATATGAAGGCCATGGATATGAAGCGAATGATATGAAGGTCATGAATATGACATAAGGGGGATATGAAGTCAGGAATATGAAGAATACGAAGCATGATATAAGGTCATGAATATGAACGTCATGAATATGAGGTCATTGATATGAAGGTCATGGATATGAAGATGAATGAAGGTCATGAATGAAGGCCCTGGTATGAGTCATGAATATGCAGGAATGGTCATGATATGAGGCATGGATATGAAGGTCATGAATATGATATGAAGGTGAATATGAAGGGCATGAAATATGATTAATATGAAGTCATGAATATGAAGGGGATACGAAGTCATGATATGAAGAATATGAAGGGCATGAATATGAAGGCCATGGATATGAAGGTCATGAATATGAAGGTCATGAATATGAAGGGCATGAATATGAAGGCCATGGATATGAAGGTCATGAATATGAGGGCATGAATATGAAGGGCATGAATATGAAGGTCATGAATATGAAGGTCATGAATATGAAGGTCATGGATATGAAGGTCATGAATATGAAGGTCATGAATATGAAGGTCATGAATATGAAGGTCATGAATATGAAGGTCATGAATATGAAGGTCATGAATATGAAGGTCATGAATATGAAGGGCATGAATATGAAGGTCATGAATATGAAGGTCATGAATATGAAGGTCATGAATATGAAGATCATGAATATGAAGGTCATGAATATGAAGGTCTTGAATATGAAGATCATGAATATGAAGGTCATTGATATGAAGGTCATGGATTTGAGGGTCATGAATATCAAGGTCAAGAATATCAAGGTCATGAATATATGAAGGTCATGGATATGAATGTCATGCATATGAAGGTCATGCATATGAAGGTCATAAATATGAAGGTATGCTTATAAGGTCATATAATGGCTGAATGATTGATTGATTGACGCAGGCCTGGTTTGGTGGACCAGCTCGTGGCTATGAACCTATCTGCGTACCTCACTAGTGAGCGAGATTATGTGCCGTGGACCGCTGCCTCGAGGAGCTTCGGGTACATACGTAGAATGCTTGCTGAGACTCCCCACCTCAATCTACTCAGAGTCCGTATCAAAATCTCTTATGCTATATTTCTCTTCCTGTTATTAATTAATGTTATTTCTCTCGTTAATTAATTAATTGTTGTTAATGTTATTTCTGTCTCCCTCCAGTGGTCATGAATGACCACTGGAGGGAGACAGAAATTTATGTCTTCCTCCAGTGGTTTCCTTGGATGAGGAAACGGACGTTAAACCTTTGTAATAATAATAATTATTATTATTAGATCTCTTCCTCAAGTGCTCATTCAAATGTCAGGTCTAAAGAGCAAATTACTTTATTATGTGTGCTGTGGGGACGTCCCTAACATAAACATTGGATGAGGAAACGGACGTTAAACCTTTATTATTATTATTATTATTATTATTATTAGATCTCTTCCTCAAGTGCTCATTCAAATGACAAGTCTAAAGAGTAAATTACTTTAGTAGATCTCCCACAAACTCCACAAACTGATTTCCTACAAACTGGATAAGGAACAAATTGTAGACCAATAAGTTGATTCTATTATAATTACTTCATCAAGAGTCAAAACTTAATTTCAGCCTCTAAGTTTTAAGAATGTTAGATTAGGCCAGTGGAGTAATTTACTAATGTTTGACTGATTGATGTTCAGCGACATACTGATTAATCTCTCTTAGTGCACTGCCTACTGGCAGGTCCATGGTATATAACGTCTCCACTCTTCTCCGTCTTCCGTTTTTCTTTGATATCATTAATTGATATGTTGATTAATAGCTGGACTGTTAAACTTTTTCTGACTGATTGATTAATACACTGGTCCATTGATTGCTATATTGATTGATTGATTGATCGGTTGATTGATTGACTGATTGATCCTGCACACAGCGCTACATGCAGGCTCAGCTGAACGGGGTCTATGCAGATATAGGCTGGGAGGAGAGAGCTGGCGACGATCACTTGTCCAGGTGTTAAAAACTTTCTTTCTCTTTCATCTAAAATTAATATCCATATTTAGTTTTCTCTCAGCGCTCGTTAAAGTAGCATATGTTAAAATAGCATATGTTGAAGTAAATTAATTGACGTCCCTGACATCATTCCTGGATGAGGAAACGGACATTAAACCTTTATTATTAATATTATTATTAAAATACTGTAGCATTGAAATAAGTAGCATACGGTGCACTTACAGTAGATTGCTTTAATGTATTAACCTAGCAGCGTGTCTATATTTATCATAAAGGTATAATAAAACCAGAGTAGGTATTGCGCAATAATTTCGAAGTAGCACTGTCATTAAGCTAGACTACCGGAACCATAACAGTCAATATTATTGGTAGTTTTCTGTTCGGTTTACATTACCAACTTTTTTAGATATTACTACATTTTTTGGCTAAAATTTATGCTTTCGCAGACATATTAAGTCATGAGTTAATTATTAGAGTAGTTATGCTCTTTTTCTCACTGTGGTCATGGAAATCAGTAGTATTGAGCACTGTCTCCCGCCATCTATCCTCCCTGATATTTATAATCTGTGCAATTAGATAGCCACGATGTTTTAACCTAACAGCAGGTCTAGATTTATAGTTTGTATAATTAGATTGCTACAATGTACTAACATAGCAGCGTGTGTATATTTATAATGTGTGTAATTAGATTGCTCAGAGGGCAGATTCTCAGCCTGTCCTGTCTCTACAACATTCAGGATTGTCTCGATGTTTCTGTTGATAAATTCAGTCTTTTGAGAAATGAGTCGACTCTGCAGCAGTGAGCGCCTACCCAATCAATCAATCTATCTATCAATCTATCAATCACTAAATTAATCAGTCAATCAATTAATAAATCAATTAATAAATCAAACAATCATTCAATCAATCAATAAATAAATCAATCAATTAATCAATTATTTAATCAATCAATCGATCAAACAATAAATAAATAGAACAGTCAATCAATAAATAAATTAATCAATCGATTAATCAATTATTTAATCAATCAATCGATCAAACAATAAATAAATAGAACAGTCAATCAATAAATAAATTAATCAATCGATTAATCAATAAGTCAATCAATCAATCGATCAATCCGACAGTTAATCTATCAATCCATCAATAAATTAATTAGTCGATTGATCGCTCAATCGATCTTTCAATGAAATCAATCAATTTTATTAAAACTGCCTTTAATAAATAAATAAAAAGCTATTCAATTAATAAATCATTCAATCAATCAATTCATTCTATCAGTCATTCAACCAAATAAATTCTAATATAATTGGAATTTAATTACACTAACGAATTGTAAATATTCAATAATAAACATCTGATGGCTAATATGTGTTATGAAATAATGCTTTATGAAAAACCGCAAACTGATATCAGGAATAGAATATACTGCAAGATTTATTAACAAAATTGCAAAGAATAATATTCAAAGCACAGTATATACAGTAGCATTCTGAGTAAAAATCTACAATATTTGTAAGTATAATAAATTAAGCATATCTGGTCTATACTGTTTTCATGCGGTGTCATATGTCATATCCGTGAGCAGCGACCTGCGCCTAAACCACCTTTTCTTTAATTCCCTTTATTTTGGACTGAATTTCTGGATTTTGGAATTTGCACCGTTTTTGGACCTTCTTTTTTTGTTCGCCGGCTTGATATTGTCTCAATAGTGCTCGATGTTGTCATTGATGACTGTAGCACTCTAATTGTTATTATTATTATTATTATTATTATTATTAACTGAAGTAGCGTAAACAATCTAACCGCTAGAGGCGACTAAGTCAGATGCTATAGTGATAAGCTGATAGCATCGTAACTTTACCGTGTGTTTCGTCTTGCAGAGTGGACATTCACGCACGCAGCGTGGCGTACTGCTATGGGATAGCTGCGGGTGATATAGCGGAGTGGGAACTTGTTCTCTACAGATACGGGAGATCAAATCTGGCCACGGAAAGAGCAATGTATCTCTCTGCACTGGCTTGCACCGAGAAATCATATCTACTGGATAGGTTAGTCTATATCTTGTGTGAATAGGTACTGGATAGATGGGCCTGAATAATGTGTGAATAGGTACTGGATAGGTTAGCTTGAATCATGTGTGAATAGGTACTGGATAGATGGGCCTGAATAATGTGTGAATAGGTACTGGATAGGTTAGCTAGTGTACATCATGTGTTAGCCTGAATCATGTGTGACTGGATAGGTTAGCCTGAATCATGTGTGAATAGGTACTGGATAGGTTAGCTGAAACATGTGTGAATCTGGATAGATGTTGAATAATGTGTGAATAGGTAAATAGGTAGACTGAATCAGTGTGAATAGGTGCTGGATAGATGAGGTTGAATCATGTGTGAATAGGTACTGGATAGGTTAGCCTGAATCATGTGTGAATAGGTACTGGATAGGTTAGCCTGAATCATGTGTGAATAGGTGCTGGATAGATGAGGTTGAATCATGTGTGAATAGGTACTGGATAGGTTAGCTTGAATCATGTGTGAATAGGTGCTGGATAGATGAGGTTGAATAATGTGTGAATAGGTACTGGATAGGTTAGCCTGAATCATGTGTAGGGTGAATCATATCTACTATCAGCTATATTAAAATATTATGTCTTCTTCTTCTTTAGTGCACTGCCAAGTGACAGGTTCAAGGAACATATTCATAGTCAAAGTCTGCTTTCTCGCTCCATAAGAGCACTCCTTAGGTCAACAAGTTAATCCTTTTACACTTTAAAAAGTCTATGCCTTATCCATACATTATGTAGCCTATAGCTTGGGAAACGTATGGCTTCTGCGGTGGTTTCCCGTTGCCTTCCTCAGATAGTATTATATATATATATATATATATATATATACATGTATGTATGTATATATATACATACATATATATATATATATATATATATATATATATATATATATATACGTATGTGTATAAACGTGTATATACATGTATATAAGTGTATTTATGAGCTCACTTAAAGATGCGAAGATGTTCTTTTCCACTATGGTGGGTACTAATTAATAATAGTTTGATTGATTGCTGATTGAATAAATGAAGTAATGATTGATTGATGGACAGATATCTAGACATTGCACTTGAGGAAGAGGAAATACGAAGACAGGACTTTGCCACTGTGGTGGTTGGAGTGAGTAGAAACAGACAGGGGCAGCAGTTGGCTTGGGATTTCGTTAGAATCAACTGGAACACTATTCACGAGAGGTTCGGTTACCATTTAATCTGTGTATTAATCTACTGTTTCATCACATTCTATAATTAGCTTCTACACCCACTTAGCTCTACTGTGACATTGTGCAAAGAGCGGCGCTCTATAAATTCGATTGATTGATCGATTGATTGATTTTAGGTTTTCGCTGTTTTCACTCAGTAACATCGTGGCAGGGGTAACTGAGAGCTTCTCCACTCCACGCAGACTAAGAGAGGTACACCTATCTCTCGCTCTTTCACTCTCTCTCTGTCTCTGTCTTTCTCTCTATCTCTCTCTCTCTCTCTATTTCTCTATCTCCTACTTCTCTCTCTTTCTCTCTATCTCTCTTTCTCTCACTCTCTCTCCCTACCGCAGAGCTGATGTTACGTTTAATTAACTTAATTTTAACTTGTTGACACACATATTTATCTTCTCTCTCACTCTCTTTCTCTCTCTCTCTCTCTCTCTCTCTCTCTCTCTCTCTTTCTCTTTAAAGTGTTCCAAGGCAAATCTTCTTTATATTCGCGCTCACTAAAGAGCAAACTCTGCACCAACCATTAATCACATAACAAAGATCAACTTAATGCAGCCTTTAGCAAGCTAGGGAAGATATCACTTTTTGTCAATCCCTCTCTCTCTCTCCTAAGTTCACTGCCAAGTGGCAGGTCCAAGGTACATATTCATAATCAAAGTCTGCTTTCTCGCTCCATAAGAGCACTCCTTAGATCAACAACTTAATCCCTTCACAAAGTCTACACCTTATCCATACCTTGTGTAGCCTATAGCTTGGATAAAGTATGGCTTCTAAGGTAGTTTTCCGTTGCCTTTCTCATCAATTACAGAAATGAGTTATTTCTATTGGCAACAGTTGGAGAGTTTCATATCAGAGAACAGGGGTCAGCTAGGTGCGGCAGAGAGAGCTATAATCCAAGCAGCCGAGGCGACTAGAGCTAACATAGAGTGGAGACAGGCTAATGAGCAAAAAATAGCATCCTGGCTTCAGCAGCGTCTACCTTCACCTTGACCTTTCTCATACGCTTCAATTTATTTATAGCAATACTTTATATCCGATATGCTAAATTAAATATTAACATTATGTCGTTATTATAGGACAACTGAATAAATTTTTTATTTTTAAACTCTAAAATATTAAAAGGCTAACGTCAGTTTCCTCACTCGAAAGCGATGTCAGTGACGGACGAGATTTGAACCCCGCACATGCTTTCTCTTCAGCACATGTTTTTCTGATCATTTAGGGCGAATCGATTTGTAGTGACATATGATGGATGGACGTCCCTGGCATCATCCTGGTATGAGGAAACGGACATTAAATCTTTAATATTATTATTATTATCACTGTACATGTACTTATATCCCCGCCTAGGCTATATACATATAAGGGATAACGTCTGTTTCATACCCCGAACAGACTGTTTGACACGTTAAACTTTCATATCGAGCGTCATATTAAAGTTGTATTTATTTAAATATTTTACTTTATTTTATTTTTAACATTAGTAACTACATTGGATTATTTAAATGCGGATGCTACTGTGTTTCTATTTAGCCATGCTTAAAATGTGCTTCCGTTTTAATCATGGCTAAATAGAAACACAGTAGCATTTATATATAATATAAATATATAAAAATAATTATATATATAAATATATACGTTATACGTTATATATATAAATAATTAATATAATACTGAGTGAATTATCACTAATAATAGCAACTATAAGCCACTTCAGGTCTCATTTCTCTTGCTAGCGAATCAGGACAGAGTCAATATGATTCCTTTAAGTTTGAACAACATTTATTTGTCGATCTAGGTTTGCATAACACATTGAATACAAATTATACAATTGATGCAAATGTTGATATAGGTTTATAGTAAGTAACACGCCATTTGATCCGCAATGCATTGCTTCAGCTTAAATATATACATGCATAGTACGACTTTAACGCACGTTTTGTCATCATAAGATGATATGAGAGGCAGGCCTCGATCAACTGCGTGTGTGAGAGAAGGGAAACTTTTGAACTTAAAAACAATAAATACGATACGATACCGTAGAGTTAACAAGTTGTACTACAAGACATATAACCAAGTCCAGAGAATAATAATAATAATAGTAGTAAGGGTTTAACGTCCGTTTCCTCATATAAGGATGATATCAGGGACGTCAATAATGCAAATAGCGATAGCTGTACACAGTCGTCGTAATATAACTAAATGGAAATAATATACAATAATATAACTACATAGAAATAGTTATAATACGTAGTAATATAAGTACATACTAATAACATAGAAATAGTAATAATACGTAAAAGCTGGTAAAGCTAGGGTTAACGTCAGTTTCCTCACTCGAAAGCGATGTCAGTGACGGGCGAGCCCAGGATTTTAACACGCACCTACTGATCCGCGGTCGAATATCTTACCGACTTCGCCACTGGCTCCCGCCAAGTAGTAATATAAGTACATAGTAATAAAAATCACACATAGTAATAAGCGTACATGAAGCAGTCGCATTATTAGTCATTGCAACAGAGTTAAGATCATCGATTAACTAGAGGCATGCTGAGCGAGAACTCAATGTTGCGCCAATATGAAAGAAAATCTGCCTCCACTGATGAATTAGTTATATTAATTAATTAATTGCCAATCAATTAGATTAATTGGGAATTAATTGAACAAAATTAACTCAACAAAACAATAGAGCTTCGGAAGCATACGAGGAAGGAATTCGAGACAGCTTCAAATTTATGTCAACGTAAGTTTTTTGAGACCCTTTGAACTGATTTAAAATTCAAACGATTAATCTTGAAATTCGGCTATGATGGAGATGATGATGGAGAAAATGATGGAGAAAATGATGATGATAATGGAGAAGATGATAAAGAAGATGATGAAGAAAATGACGGATATGATGTCGAAGATTATGGATATGATGGAGAAAATGATGGAGACGATGATGGAGAAGATGATGGAGAAGATAATGGAGACGATGATGAAAATGATGAATAAGAGGGGTTAATAAAGACACAGGAAAACCACTTAGACAATTATGGGTTCAACTCCTCCCCTCTTTTCAAAATTCTAGCAATAAATATGAGACAGGCAAGAAATTAGAGCAGAAATCAGCTCAACATGACACAAACAAATCAGCGATTTCAAAGTCTCACAGAGATAACAAATTAATTTATTTACCTGAAATCGTCGGCGCGCGAGAAAAGGACGTTAAAATCATACCTACTATTGTTATTATAACATGTACAATGTGTACTACAGGTGTCTTAATGCTGGCAAATGCTTACACGAGTGATTGACAGGTGTCAAGTCGTATCAATACACCAGTCAGACCAAGTTATTAGTGGCTTCAGATAGCCTGCGGCTGTAGATACAGGAACGATATACCAAACTGTCGATACTCATTGAGTTCTAATAAACAAATCGCTGACTGATTTAGTCCATTATCAATTGAATTAAACTGATGATAAAGATATAACCTGATCTTAACCATGAAAAGACAATTAATGAGACAAATCAAGAAATCATTATGGGGTTCAAACAATCAATCAATCAAATTGATAGTGTGACTTAACTCACAAAGAAAGAGCAAACACCCGAGACTAAAGTAGCATATTGTCAATTGGCTGGAGCCATTGGCAATGTCGGTAAAACACTCGACCGCGGATCAGTATGAGCGAGGTTCAAATTCTGGGCTCGTCCGTCATTGATATTGCTTCGAGTGAAGAAACTGACGTTAACATTAGCTTTTAAAAATCATTATTAGCAACAATATTAAAATAATATTAAAGCACTCAATTGTATGGCTTTAGAACATGAACACCTGCCATTAGCTCGTCCAATGGGTTGTAACAAATCAAGGCTTAATGATGAAGAAGGATTAACTGATTGACTATATTCAATAAGTCAGCTCAATAGAAATTTAACGTCCTGTTCCTCGCCATAAGGTGACAGGTGTCTCTTGCAGAATCCACACATACCGGCGCCACAGCACCACTCAATACTGTAATTAAAACACTCAGAAAAAAATTAACTATCGATCAAATCGCTTAATGGACGTTACCTGCATCGATTAATGGACCTTAGGAAAGAGTCAGGATTAAACCCAGGACTACGCAGAAATTATTGGGGCTTGAGATAACCAAACTAAAACCCATCTCTTTTCGCCATAGTTCTAAATTTTGACCCGCTTGCTTTGGACCATGGACTTGCACTGTTTTGATCTCGCTTTCTCTTGTGGTCTCTGTGTACTCAGTCATCATCGTGTGGTGCTTTGGCGCCTGTTTGTGTAGACTCTGCAAGATACGTCCCTGACATTGCCTTTTGGCGAGGAACCGGACGTTAAATTCTTATTGATTGATTGATAACTACGTCACGTGCCTCGAGTAAGTATTAATGAAAGAATCACAGGTATTATAAAGAATTACTAGCACTAGCTTTGATAACAGTGCCTGGCGTCGTTATCTTGAGAGGAACCGGACGTTAAATCTCCAATGTACCTAGTACCACAAGGGAAGATAATTTCAGAGACAGTCCTGATGGGATTCGAATCGCTTGCCACTTGCTTATCAGCCAAGCCTGCTATCCATTCGGCCATTTAACCGATATACCTAATATACATTTAACAACTATTACTGCACTAAATCTCTCTTATTGCACTGCCTACTGGCAGGTCCATGATATATAACGCCTCCACTCTTCTCTGTCTTCCGTTTTCCTCTTCATGTCCACATGAACAAAAAGTAATATGTATTTACATGCAGTAAATAGCATGGGTATTTATTTTTAACTAAGTTTTTATTAAATTTGCATAATTATAAAAGCTAAAAACCCACATCACAACAAATTCGATTGTTTAGTCCTGCATTTGAACAGCTAGCAGAGTTTAGAGAGAAAGAGATCAACCAGTATGTTCAACAGATTTCTTGAGGCAGCTGTAGTTACATCATACATTGTAAAATCTGCCAATCAATATTTAAATAACCAGAAAATAGCAACAGGAAATCATCATGATATCATACTGTGATAAGCGACTACAGCTGTACTTACATAGCACCTAGTTAAGCCATAAACACGCATCATCATCATCATCATCATCGTCACCATCAACATCTTCCCTTAAATCCCAGTTTAACTAGGGTCGGGATATGAATAGACCATAAACACTAAAGATTAAGCCATAAACACTCTAGTTAAATAATCACCCAGGATGATATCTATCACTTGTAATACATCGCGTATAAACCGTTGCAGCAGTTTACAATCGATTGGCCGTGACACGGGTCCAGTCAGTGTACGAGATTTTACTCTCTGATCAGCTCGACAGGAAATTGATCTCACGACCTTCAGAACAGTCGTCTAAACCATCTTCACGTCGCCAGCCGCTCTAACACTCAGCTATTGAGCCACTCGTTCACACCCGGGTAAATTAGAACTCAGAGCTCTCTGATCAGAAGCTCAGCACTCTACCCTGTCCATTACACGAGTAGAGATCGACGTTTATATACAGTGTCGCACAGTGACAGGGCTGTTGTTATCGACGTCCCTGACATCAGCCTTGTTTGAGGAAACGGAAGTTAAACCTTTATTATTATTATTTATTCCACGAGGTAATACGAGAGACCTCGAATAGAAATAAATCAGAGAAGAGCTTATCATTAAACTTTAATAAATTCCTAGCATCCTCTCCTAGGAGTTCCGCTGAACAGTTGATTCCTTTAATATTACGTGTAACCCAGCAGCCGTACAACTATCGTATAACTGCTGCACAACTGTCGTACAACTGTCGTATAACTGTCGTACAACTGTCGTACAGCAGCTGTACAACAGATGTACAACAGCCATACAGCAGCTGTACAGCTGCTGTACGGCAGCTTCAAAGCAGCTTTACAGCAGCAGTACAGCAGCAGTACAGCTGCTGTACAGCTGCTGTACTGCTGCTGTGCAGCTACTGTACTGCTGCTGTGCAGCTGCTGTACGGCATTTGTACAGTAGCAGTACAACAGCTGTACAGCTGCAGTACAGCTGCAGTACAGCTGCTGTAAAGCATTTGCACAGCAGCTGTACAAATGCATTAGTATATCAACAACAAAGCAAAGCTGAACTGCCATGAAGCAGAGGCAGACAATATAACAGCAAATAGCAAGAGATACAGCTACAGACAGATACAAGCAGATACAGCATATAGAGCACTACAGCCTGGCAGTCGTGTATTGCTATCAAACAGCATGCACACGCATAAAGACACATCAAACCATAGAACTATATAGCATATAGCTCTATATGTTATAGAGCTTAGAACAGCATGCACACGCATATAGACACATCAAACCATTTGAACTATATAACATACAGCTCTATATGTTATAGAGCTTAGAACAGCATGCATACGCCTATAAACACATCAAACTACAGAGCTTAGAGGGGCGATGTGATTGTTCTGTACAGAACAACTTAACAGTCAGGGCTCTTACTGCGGGTCAACAAGTGCGAGGTTTAATTGAAGACTAACCGATCTCTGACAGTCAGGAAGATAAAGTCTCTGACATTGCCTTATGGCGAGGAACCGGACGTTAAATTCATATTGATTGATTGATAACACTGACGAGCAGTCTTGGAATTGCTAAGCACAATTCAAGACTAATGAAAGTAGTGTGTGCAGGTTCTATAGAAGAGCTTGCTGCTGGTTGCATAGTCTGCTAGGGACGTCAATGACATTCTCTTCTGCGAGAAAAATAACGACAACTCTTCACAACGCACATGCATAAAACCTACGAGTCCAGAATCATGCATAATAAAGAAAAGGTTTACAGCTGAGCAGTAGCACAGCTACACGAGGGATATCACACGCCATGTGGCCATTTGACCCTTTCCAAACGAAAAATTCGACCCCGTATCGAAAAATATGACCCCTTCCTCGTATGGTAAAATTAAATTGGCATCTTTATACATATTTTAACACCTTGCAAGGTGACACAAATGTCAATGAACTCAGAATCAAGGTTTTCTACTAGCCACAGCTCAGACTAGTTTCACTAATTCCATTTGTTACATTTTATACATGTATATTAGTGTATCAAATGGGAAAGAGTGATTGACCGATCAGTCGCTCAGAGGTGGTCACTTGTGAAAATGCTGCTGATAAAAGAGCCAATACTCTAAAACTCTGTCAAGTTAGAGCTAAATTAATCAAGCTGTCTCTCTCTCTCTCTCTCTTCAGTGCACTGTCAAGTGGCAGGTTCAAGGTACATATTCACAATCAAAATCTGCTTTCTCGCTCCATAAGAGCACTCCTTAGATCAACAAGTTAATCCCTTCACAATGTCTATGCTATGACTTATCCATACCTTATATAGCCAATAGTTTGGGAAAAGTATGGCTACCTATAGAGAACATTCAGTTCTGCTGGTCGTACTCAACCGTTCACATTGTTTATAAGTAAAGCTCTGAGGATTTACTCGTAAAGCACTCATAAATAATTATTTATAAGTAAAGCTCTGAGGATTTACTCGTAAAGCACTCATAAATAATTATTTATAAGTGAAGCTCTGAAGAGATTACTACTATTAAAAAACTACTCTACTGTTCATTAGATACTTCAGCAGTTGAGCTATATGAACAGTATTTATCACTTGACATCACAGGATGTCAAATGATTAATGAAGACAACAAGGAAGCTAAAAAAGAGAGAGATAAGCTCATTAGCTTCCATAATACAAGTCATATCATACTCTTGTGACATACTCTGTTGCGAGTCTTTACCAATCATATGAAAGATTGTATTGTAAAGAGAACGTTACTATATGTCATAGAAATCAGAAGTCATATGACACAATAACGACCGATTTCACGATAGATTGTATAATAAATAACCAACCATATGACGATTATATTGCCAAATCACCAACTTTATGACAGAATTTATATTAAATGATCTGTATAGGACACATTTAATTGTAAATCACAAATCATATAACAAACAGTATTGTACATCATCAATCATATGACGGATTGTATTGAAAATCATCAGTCATATGACGGATTGTATTGAAAATCATCAGTCATATGACGGATTATATTGTAAATCATCAATCATATGACAGATTATACAGTAAATCACCAATCATATGACAGATTATACAGTAAATCACCAATCATATGACAGATTATAGAGTAAATCACCTCATATGACAAATTATACAGTAAATCACCTCATATGACTGATCACATCACTTAATTACTACGATTAAACATAAGCAATCAACATATTGACATTATCGAAATAACCGAATAACTAATCCACTGAACAACTCTATCAGTAAATCAATCAATCAGTCAATTAGTTTTCTTTAGAAGCTGTGAGGAAAGGATCAGCGCGTTTATGGTTTTCCAGTGCCTTCAGCGTGTGTGTGTCATGCGGGAGCTCAGACTTACGTCTCAGCATTGGCTTGTCTCTATTGGCTTCAGAGGCCGCAGTGTGGCTACCTACCGTCACAGCCTGTGCCTGCCAATCAATCAATCAAGCAATCAATCAATCAATCAATAAATCAATCAGTCATTTAACTAATCAATCAGTCAGTAAATAAATCAATCAGCCAGTCAGTCAATCAATCAATCAGTCAGTTAAATAATCAATCAGTCAGTCAATCAATCAATCAGTCAATCAATCAATCAGTCAATCAATCAGTTGGTACGTTGGTCAGTCAGTCAGTCAGTCTGTTGCTCAAAAAATTACACAATCAATCAAACAATCAATAAAAAAACTAAATAATTAGCATATTCATCATTATCTTTCTTTGAGTCCCAGTTTAGTCCGTATCGGGCTATAAATAGACTTTCTTCACTCCTCCCAGTGTGATGGGGAACTTTTCCATTCGTTTTAGAAAATTGTGTTATTATTTGCGGAGCCTAGGCGCTCACCAAACCAATGCCCTTTCAAACGTTGGATTAGATCTTAGTGCTTTGTCTTCTTTTACGTCACGTGCAGTCCACGGTTGGGCTATTCTACAGCAACCAGGGACACAACACGGTGGTATAAATAAATAAATAGATCTCAAAATTAATCAAATAATATTTAATAATCAGCATCATTATCTTCCCTAGCATCCCAGTATAACTGGGAGATAAATACGAATAGAGACAATAAATTAAAATATAATAATTAATACTAATCAATTAATGATTAATTTTAATACAAAATTATAAATCAAAAATTAATCCATCAAACTCCCAATCATGGACTTCGCTCAATGACAACAAACTTTACACAACTTATTTATGAGGGGTGCAACGATAGAACTAGGAATAGAACTAGACTATGGACTGACCTCTCTCGCCTCAGCCTTCAGTTTCTCGACATCGATGTCTAGCAAAGCCTCGTCACTGAGTGACGCAGTGGTCGTTATGTCGTCAGGTAGTAGAGTCTCGCAGCTACGCTGTCGAGAATACGCTAGAAACTGATCAATCAATCAATCAATCAGTCAATCAACCAATCAATCAACCAATCAATCAATCAATCCATCAATCGTCGCTGAGTGAGGCAGTGGTCGTTATGTCGTCAGGCAGTAGAGTCCCGCAGCTACGCCGTCGAGAATACGCTAGAAACTGATCAATCAATCAATCAATCAATCAATTAATCAATCAATCAATCAATCAACCAGTCAATCGCCGCTGAGTGAGGCAGTGGTCGTTATGTCGTCAGGCAGTAGAGACTCGCAGCTACGCTGTCGAGAATACTCTAGAAACTGATCAATCAATCAATCCGTCAATCAAATGATCAGTCAATCAATCAACCAATCAATCAGTCCATCAATCAAACAATCATTCAGTCATGCAGTGAAACAATCAATATTTACAAGCCACTGATTTCATAGCTTGCAGCAAGAATGAAGCAGAGCAAATGATTTCGTACAATAATTTATATAAAAAATTATTATTATTATTATTATTAAATATTAATAATAATAATATAATTATTAATAATAATATTATTTATAATAATATAATTTATTATTAATTATTATTATTTATGTTGGTACCTTTGCTTACATGTTAACTTTGTAATACTTCAGAGTTTTCACCTAACATTTTCTTGATACCTCTAAATGAACTATGTTAAATCTATCTCTATGTTACTATACTAAATGAGCTATGTTAAATCTATCTCTATGTTACTATACTAAATGAGCTATGTTAAATCTATCTCTATGTTACTATACTAAATGAGCTATGTTAAATCTTTATGTTACTATACTAAATGAGCTATGTTAAATCTTTATGTTACTATACTAAATGAGCTATGTTAAATCTTTATGTTACTATACTAAATGAGCTATGTTAAATCTTTATGTTACTATACTAAATGAGCTATGTTAAATCTATGTTACTATACTAAATGAGCTATGTTAAATCTATCTCTATGTTACTATACTAAATGAGCTATGTTAAATCTTTATGTTACTATACTAAATGAGCTATGTTAAATCTTTATGTTACTATACTAAATGAGCTATGTTAAATCTATCTATGTTACTATACTAAATGAGCTATGTTAAATCCTTTATGTTACTATACTAAATGAGCTATGTTAAATCTTTATGTTACTATACTAAATGAGCTATGTTAAATCTTTATGTTACTATACTAAATGAGCTATGTTAAATCTTTATGTTACTATACTAAATGAGCTATGTTAAATCTTTATGTTACTATACTAAATGAGCTATGTTAAATCTTTATGTTACTATACTAAATGAGCTATGTTAAATCTTTATGTTACTATACTAAATGAGCTATGTTAAATCTTTATGTTACTATACTAAATGAGCTATGTTAAATCTTTATGTTACTATACTAAATGAGCTATGTTAAATCTTTATGTTACTATACTAAATGAGCTATGTTAAATCTATCTCTATGTTACTATACTAAATGAGCTATGTTAAATCTTTATGTTACTATACTAAATGAGCTATGTTAAATCTATCTCTATGTTACTATACTAAATGATCTATGTTAAATCTTTATGTTACTATACTAAATGAGCTATGTTAAATCTTTATGTTACTATACTAAATGAGCTATGTTAAATCTTTATGTTACTATACTAAATGAGCTATGTTAAATCTTTATGTTACTATACTAAATGAGCTATGTTAAATCTTTATGTTACTATACTAAATGAGCTATGTTAAATCTTTATGTTACTATACTAAATGAGCTATGTTAAATCTTTATGTTACTATACTGAATGAACTATGTTAAATCTATATGTTACTATGTTAAAAGTCAATGTCTCAATGAGCTATATTTAAGCGTAAAGAAAGTGTATGATAGATCTTAGTACTACTTTACAGCTTTAATTGATTTACTATGTGTAACTTGTACAAGTCACGAGCTGCCTAGGCATGACTTAGAGCAAGCAAAGAAGAGTTGCCATAATGACATAGAGCAAACAAAGCAGAGTTACCATACCTGAGGGTTTTCTTGAGCCCTGCGTGAAATCTTTGTCCATATTTCCATTCTATTTTTCTGCCGCTCTTTCTCCCTGAAAACCAGCCAGTGACAACAGCTATGATACAGTAGACAACAGCTTCACACAAATAATTACAATGAATATTCGACACTAATTTAATTTAGCTTCACTACATGCTATGTGGCATAAAAACAAACAGTACATCAAGCCTGCATTTAAGTTATTAATCGTCTGAAGCAGCCACCCACTGACGCCCACAAGGAGCTAAATGCAGCAAATTAACTGTACTGAGAATAAGGAACAACGGTCTAGGTATTCCGATGAATGAAGATGATGACGTGTCGCTATCAAGGGTTACACTAGCGCTATTACATAGAACGTCTCGTCGTATCTTGATCTCAACCACAGCATTTAACCTCGAGTCACTCAGTTGTGCGCTATGAATGGAGATAGACTACAATCAAATCAGTCATCAGAAAATATATCTGCACTGAGCCAAGTTCTGTCAGTTATGAAGTCGTTTAGGTGATTTAACTTACTGTCTTACAGATAGCATAACAATCAACAGTTCAATCAGTCAGTCAGTCGGTCGGTCGGTCGGTCGGTCGGTCGGTCAGTCAGTCAGTCAGTCAATCAGTCAATCAGTCAGTCAGTCAGTCAGTCAGCATCTGAAGATGTCAAACGATTATATCATCTACACGCTCACTCTATGACTAATTTACTCATTATATATATCAATAGCTGCCAGTTAATTAAGGTCTGGACAAACACAAGTACACATAACATAACAACAATTAGAGTGCTACAGCCATCAATGACATCAAACACTATTGAGGCAAAATCAAGCCGGCGAGCATAAAGAAGGTCCAAAAACGGTGCAAATTCCAAAATCCAGATAATCAGTCCAAAGTCATACACAATGCACACATACGCAAACAAGCACACACACATACACAGTGTAGCACAGGTACACGCACACACACACACACAGCATAGCATAACTACACACAAAGACAATTCTACTCACATTTGTTTTTTATTTTTATACTGCAGCGTGCAGTCATCAAACAGCTTCTGATTCATCTCCATGAACTGCTTGAGTGCGTTGTAGATCAGGCTGTGTATTGTTCTACAACAACAATTGTACGAATACATCAAAATACTTTTATCCTTTATAATACTCTCCTTGTGTTGTGTCCAGGTTGTTTGAAGAATAGACCAACCGTGTACTGCACGTGTCGTAAAAGGCGACATAAAACTAGATCAAAACCAACATCAGAAAGGCATTCGGTTAGAGAGTGTGTGGGCTCCAGAAATTGCTACAAAATTTAAACGAATGGATAGAGAAGGTCTATTTGTATCCCGACCCTAGTTAAACTGGGATTTAAGGGAAGAAGATGATGATGTATCTTTTACTTGTATATTGAATCCGTGAAGAGATGAGAATCCGTTAAATCCGTTTCCTCATCCAGGGATGATGTCAGGGACGTCCCCAACAGCACACATCACTACAGATCAATTCACCCAGACCAATCTGCGAAAGAAATGTGCTGAGGACAAGTAAAGTCCTAAACGAAAGCCAGTCCAGTGATCAAAAAATGGTCAAGGTAGATTGATTATGTCCATGATGGGAAAAGGTAAGTTTTAAGCTTGCTAGAGAATGTTGAAAGAGAAGAACAAGAGCGAAGATTAGCAGGTCAAGAGTTCCAGATTGTGGGTGCTGCGTAAGAAAATGAACGTCTGCCCAATGACGTGGGAATATTTGGAACTGAGAGAAGATTGGCATCGGTGGAACGAAGTGTACGTGAGGGACAATGGGGAAGAATGGAGTATTTGCTGAACCAAGCAAGGCCAAGCAATATAAAATACAAGCAAAACAATGGAATATAGCTCAGCGCACCAGTTCTAACAGTAAAACCGTGAGGAGCGATTATTAAGAACAGGTTATTAGCACATCAGTACATCAAGCCTAAGCTCTTACTTGTTCCAGTGATCTCTGCTCTGGTAGAGCGCTGGGAAGACAAGCGGTACGAGAGTGGCGGCGTTCTCAGTGATCATACTGATGATCCAGTCATTGTTCCAGTAATACAACGCTCTCTCTGCCACCTAATCAATCAATTAATTATAGAGCTCTCTCTGCCACCTAATCAATCAATTAATTACAGAGCTCTCTCTGCTACCTAATCAATCAATTAAATATAGAGCTCTCTCTGCCACCGAATCAATCAATTAATTATAGAGCTCTCTCTGCCACCTAATCAATCAATTAAATATAAAGCTCTCTCTGCCACCTAATCAATCAATCTCAGTATTAGACGAATTAATAGAGCTCTCTCTCTCTGCCACCTAATCAATCAATCTCAGTGTTAGACAAATTAATAGAGTAGAATATTTAATATTACAGTAATAACAACAACAATAATAACAATAATAATAGTAATTATAATACTGCTACAAAAGGCAGTTGCAAGACGCCATCCTTCATAAGTGCTCCCTTTCTGCCGATAGTTCCATTGACGTTGCGTTGTCAGTTTGGTCCAAAAGCCTCACCTCCAATGCTCCACCTTCTAGAGTTAGAATCCCAGTCCAGTGCAGTAGACAGAGCACGACTCCTAGCTGTATCAACCAAAGAAGCAGCGACTGGCTTCACGCTCTCCCTGTTGCTTCTTGTGGGTTATTTTTAGACAATGAGGCGATTCGAGTAGCTGTTAGTTTCCGTTTAGGGGCGAAAACTTGCGAGCCTCACATGTGCCCCTGCTGTCATGAAGTCGACGCTTTAGGTCTCCACGGCCTCTCCTGCAAACGAAGCTGAGGTAGAATGTCTCGCCATCACAATTTAAATGACATAATATGGCGAGCACTTTCCAGAGCAGACGGCAAGACTTTAGTGCCCTGGTGCAACGGTAAATGTGCCGTATGGGACGTCACAGTCATTGACACTATGGCAAACTCCTACCTGAATACGACTTCAGTCACAGCCGGTGGAGCTGCTGTTCATGCCGCCTCTAGAAAGTTGGATAAATACCGTGATCTGTCCTTAGGATATGAAGTTGTTCCGGTGGCTATTGAAACCATGGGCCCGATGAATCCCGATGGAGTTGACTTTATTAATGGCATAGGCAGACTTATTGCAGAGCAAACCGGCGATAAGCGAGAGACATCTTTCTTTGGCAAAGGCTTTCCATGACTTCGCAAAGATTTAATGCAGTCTGCTTCAATAATTCTTTTAAGCCGATTGATGACCTCGAGTAGCCGGGCGGCGATTCAGCACGTATTGCTCGAATCGTTTTTATCAAACCCCAGGTTCTTTACACCGGGGTAAAAATTTTAAATTAAAAAAAATAATAATAAAAAATAATACTGATAATAATGCTAATAATAATACTGATATTTATTATAATTATAGTAACTAATTCACAGAACTAATGGATCAATTGATTAACTAATTCACAGAACTAATGGATCAATTGATTAACTAATTCACAGAACTAATGGATCAATTGATTAACTAATTCACAGAACTAATGGATCAATTGATTAACTAATTCACAGAACTAATGGATCAATTGATTAACTAATTCACAGAACTAATGGATCAATTGATTAACTAATTCACAGAACTAATGGATCAATTGATTAACTAATTCACAGAACTAATGGATCAATTGATTAACGAATTCACAGAACTAATGGATCAATTGATTAACTAATTTATAGAACTAATGGATCAATTGATTAACTAATTTATAGAACTAATAGATCAAGGGATTAGCTAATTCATGGAACTAGTAGATTACAGTAGTAGATTGGCCGGAGCCAGTTGCGATGTTGGTAAGATATTCGACCGCGGATCAGTATGTGCAAGGTTCAAATCCTGAGCTCGCCCGTCACTGACATCGCTTTCGAGTGAGGAAACTGACGTTAACATAAGCTTTCCCAGCTTTACCAGATTTTTATTGGAGAGACTAACTTGAAAGTGCTGGCTGGAAACACAACGAGCCAGTTGACGAAACACAGGATCCATAATCTTCTGAAACTCTGCCGGTTCTAATACATCCAAGATTTCTTCGAGCTCATTTAAAAACATTACCTACAAGTATGCAATCAGTCCACACAGGCACAAATGACACTCACATCTTAAATAAATTCTTATCAAAGTCTTTTCAATTTAGCATTCATATATCTATCAACTGCTGTAAATCAGCCAACTGCTTTAAATGTCATTTATCAGCAAAATAAAATGTCATTAAAAGCTGTTGTTAAAATGAAGTTAATTTAAAAATTTAATATTGTGATTGATATATATATTCTTTCATTATAATAATTATCAGAAAGCTGGTATGCAGCTGCAATCACCCATGAAATAATTAAAGACAAAATGTGTTAACTCTGTAAAACGTGTTTTATTATATTTTAGTAAATTTATGAAATTATGACGGTATTTTTGAGTCTGTTCTATTCTTGTTAAAGTCAAATTATAATAATTTAAATATCTTGTACAGATCCATACATTTGATATTGAAAATTAAATGTATTTTATAATTTGTTCTTATAGATGGAATTCTAAAAAAGAAATGTCCAACAAAAACACTAATATCTCTAATGTTAGACCCTTTGGAATGCTAAAAATCTCCAGAAATATCTTAACAGTTCATTAGTTGATCTTGCATATATTGCGTGTATATATGTATTTATATACAGCTACATGTATATAATCATAACAGTACAATAGTAAGGAAGGTAGAATGGAAGGAAAAAGAGGCAGAGGCAGGCCGAAATTAGGTATGTTATATGATTTAAAGATCCACGCATATATGGAAATGAAGAAGAAAGCTGAAGACAGAGAAGGGTGGAGGCGTTATATACCATGGACCTGCCAGTACGTAGTGCACTACGAGAGAGAGAGAGTGAGAGAGGGTACAATACTAATGTTTAGAGACGACAAACCTCTTTAGGACTGTGAACCTTGGGCCAGAATTTTAGCAGATCTTTAACAACCTGCAACAAATGACAAGTTAAATAAAGACTAGAGTAAACGCTTCAACCCAACTCAAGCAAACATTACAATCAATCAGGTTTGTGAGTCACAACTACAGGAATACAACAAATCAGAAATACAACAGTTAGAGAAAACTAAAAATAAGTGCCTAGTACGTCATATCATTATCATCTTCCTTGAATCCCAGTTTATCTCATATTTGAGACTTTTCCATCCGTTCAAATTTAGTGTAGCAAATTCTGAAGCCTAGGCGACAACAACCGAATGCCCTTTCTGACGTTGGTATGGATCTTAGTGCTTCAGTCGCCTTCTACGACACATGCAGTCACCGGTTTGTCAATTCTTCAAACAACCCGGCCACAGCACGGGGAACAACCTACAAGAAATAAAATATTAAATAAAGACTACAGAAAACGCTTCAACTCAACTAAACAAACATTACAATCAATCAGGTAGCAAATCACGACGACAGAATAAAACAAATCAGAAACGCAACAGTTAGAGACAACTCCAAAATAAGTGCGTACGTCATATGCAAGACGAAAAGAGTAAACAAAGCAGAGAACTGGTACAGACCGGTTCAGTGAGAGTGGGATCTTTCTCGAGGAACTGAACGATGCAGTAGGCAAGCTGTGGATGATAGACACTCAGAGTTCTCACCTTGTGCAGCGGCATGAGAACTCTGATCAAGAACTGCTTGTGTTCTTCTTTCAGCGGCAGGGCAAACCCATTGATAATACTACAATCAATCAGTCGGTCAATCAAACAACCAGTAAATCAATCAATAAATAAATCAACCAATAAATAAACCAGTCAATTAATTAGTCGACCAGTCAATCAAACAACCAATAAATCAATCACCCAATCAATAGATCAACCAATCAATAAACCAATAAAACCGTCAATCAATCAACCTATAAATCAATTATTCCATCAATCAATCATTCACACAATGAATCAATAAAGTCGTCAACGAGTAAGTGTATAACATATACTCATATACGACTAAGTGTTTATATATATACTTAAGTCAGTGAGTAAGTGAATACAAACACTTATAAGTCAGTGAGTAAGTAAGTGTATACAAATACTTATAAGTCAGTGAGTAAGTGAATACAAATACATATAAGTCAGTAAGTGAATACAAATACATATAAGTCAGTGAGTAAGTGTATACAGATACTTGTAAGTCAGTGAGCAAGTGTACAAATACTTATAAGTCAACGAGTGTGCATTTAAGCATACTTATACACTAGTAAGTGTATATATATACTTATACGTGAGTGAGTTAGAAGGTCAGACCTGCCGAGTATTTCGAGAAGCTCAGCTGTTCCATTGTGTCGCTCCGTCTCAAATACGAAACTACAAAACAATAACATCGTTAAATATAGCTTTAAAATAATTCCTATCAAGCTAAACGCTTATCCATCATCATCATCCCTGACATTATCCTCAGATGAAGAAACAGACGTTAAACCTTTACAATAACAATAATTATTATTGTTACTATTACTACTACACCTATTACCACAACTACCACTTTACTATTATTATTATTATTGTTATTATTATCAAAATCCAGGTGTAAAGACGCTTTTGGTTCGATTAAAATGATTAAAACAAATAAACGTGTTCAATCGCAGTCCGGCTGCTCAAGATCATCAAATGTAAGAAGAGTTCAGCAAAGACACATGATTTAAAAACATTGTTATTACTCTTAGTATTATTATTATTATTATTATTAGTATTAGTATTATTAACAACAATTACAATAATTTCTTGGGATGCGGTAATTAAGAAGGACATGAAAAATAGGGGATTGGCTGTTGGCGTGGTGTAGGACAGAGAGGATATGAAACAGTCTATTCGTATCCCCAACCCTGGTTAAACTGGGATTTAACGGAAGATGATGATGATGATTATTATCATTGTTATCAACACATTCGTTTAAATTTTTGTAGCAATTTCTGGAGCCCAGCTCTCACCAACCGAATGCACTTTCTGACGTTGGTTTGGATCTTGTTTTCATATCGCCTTCTCCTATACGTGCATTTTTACAAGGCTGGTCTATTCTTCAAGCAAAACAGACACAACATGGGGATTGACTAGATGATTGACTGATGATACGGTGTGGGACAGAGAGGATTGGAGAAACTCTATTCGTATCCCCGACCCTGGTTAAACTGGGATTTAAAGGAAGATGATGCTGATTATTATTATCATTATTATTTTTACTATTATTATTACTGCTTTAGGCTGGTCTACAGAGTTAGAGAGACTTGCACTGTTTTAATCTTGTTAGCTGATTGGCTGCATGTAACGTTTATGTCCAGAAAGAAACAAACTCACGACTCTATGAATCTTAACATTTTTCAATGGCATTCCTCCAAGAGAGATCTACTTTAGCAACGCAGCTATTGATTGCCTGACTGATTGATAAAAGCAAATCCTATGGACACACCGATGGAAGATGTTATTGATCTGTTTACGTATGTAGGCCCTGAGGCCTAGGAACTTTCCATAGATACGATGTAAGATCGTCTTGAGGAAGTCCCTCTCTCTCGGATCCTCACTATCGAACAACTCCAACAACTGGGCGCCATAATAAAATAATATAATAATTACAATTAATAATTTTTAATAATTAAAAAAATAATCAATCAAATATTCAATCAATCAATCAATTAATAAATACTAAGTCAATCAATCCATCATCAAACATCATCATCATCATCTGTCATCAAGTCTGTATTATGCTGAAGGGCGGACCAAGCATAGACCGCACCACGTGTCACAAGACTTACTGCAGAAGATGAGGAAAGCAATATTAAACCACTTCAGAGACCATATTTTACCCACTAAACACTACACTAGGTCACTACACTAGGTCAGGTATAGACACAGCCTCTGTGGCACTTCAGAGGTGCTCCTTAGGAAATACGAATGCAGACAACTATGTTTAGGAATTTAGATGCTTTGGGCCTGCCTTTAGAAAGAGAGAAGCATTAAAGAAATTATCTGGTAAATGTATTCAGACACATAGCAGAGCAAGACAATCAATCAATTAACAAAAAACAACAAAAAGTTAAGCGTGAGGAGAAAGTGAAAGCGGACGAAGCGAGGGTCAGGGCCAGTAGTTACCTATACTTATAATTAGTAGAGAAGTGGGAGTAGCTACTATAAATAATAACATAACCATTCTGCAAGCCTTCATAAAACAATTACATCAGACAGTAGCCTGTGCACAGACCTGATGTATGACATAGAATAATGTCCCATATACTATATCACATTTTTATATCATATCACTATACACTATGCACATTTCTTTTGCAGATTGGTCTGGGTGAATTGATCTGTAGTGATGTGTGCTGTGGGGACGTCCCTGACATCATCCCTGGATGAGGAAACGTACGCTAAACCTTTATTGTTATTATCCCAAGTTTAATTTATATACTACACAAAACACCCACAGAGAGAATTTTTAACCTTTATGTAAACTTTTTATTGTTTCCATGTCATAACAAACAACAATGCAGCAGCAGAAACTAAACAAATAACCAGGAAGAGGGTTACAACAAACAACAATGCAGCAGAAACTAAACAAATAACCAGGAAGAGGGTTACAACAAACAACAATGCAGCAGAAACTAAACAAATAACCAGGAAGAGGGTTACCGCTAAAGAACCTCAGCTCTGTGAGGTGATACACTCAGTAGCAATTACTTAGAATAACAAATACGTTTACTAATTGCTTTTTGCACTACACAATACTGTAGAACCTATGACAACCGTACACAATAATTACTGTCCATAAAAGTAGGTAAATATTATATATACATATATATATATATTATATATATACATATATATATTTATATATATATATATATATATATATATATATATATATATATAAACATAGTTTAATAAATTTAAAGCAAAAGATGTGTTCTGAATTATTTAGATCTCAATGATAATTCAGGGTAAAAACTAAACTTTAAACTGGGGCTAAACTGGGATTTAAGGGCAGATGATGAACTGAGACAAACCTGTAAAACAAAATGTTGATCTATGTACTTCTTTGCAATGTTCGCTTGAAAATCTTGAGACTCAAGAAATCGTAGAAAAAACTCATACACCAGCTGCAATGTCAATCAATCAATCAACTTACTGATTGATTACAGTGCTGATCAGTCATTAGGTCAATTAATTAGTTATAATATGATGGAGAATTTAATCAAACAGCACAAATGTGATGGCCTAGAAGAACTGAAACAAATGATTTGAAGGCTTAAATTCAAATTATTAAAATACCAACGAACTAAAATCAATCTAAAAATCCTTAAAATGAGACACTCTCAGAGGCATAAGTTACTACAGAGCTGTATCTCATCAATCAAATAGAATGGCTGCCTGAATTGTTCTTTATTTATTTATTTCATTCAAACAGACTTGCCCATACTGCTAAAGCTGGTAAAGCTAGTGTTTACGTCAGTTTCCTCACTCAAAAAGTGATGTCAGTGACGGAAGAGCCCAGGATTTGAACACGCACCTACTGATCCGCGGTTGAATCGAATATCTTACCGACTCCAGCCAGTGTCGATGTCATACTAAACGATACTTCGCACGTCACATGCACGTCACATACACGTCACATGCTATAAACATTATTATATTAATTTAAAATCGATTAGTTAATTCGTCTTTTCTCTGTGTGACGTCACTTTGTGGACACCAGAGCAGCCTCTTTTACCTTCTGTCTCCAGTGATACCGGTCCTGGGCAAGATCATACACATCACTCTGTGCTAGGTTATATTTATTATCTATTTATCCTGTGTCTTTATTATTTTTGTTTAATTAAAGTATATTTATTTCCCATACCTAGTTTCGTTTTATTATTTGTGATTAATTGATTGATTAACCTGTAGATGAGGCCACGATGCCTCCAGCAGAGGTTCATCTTCCTCAGGGTCGAAGTCAGCGTTCATCTGATTGGAGGTGGGGGGTAGGGTGCGGAATGTGTTCAGAGCAAACTAGCACACATACATACACATACACATACATACACATACACACATATGATTAGAGGTGGGGGGTAGGGTGCGGAATGTGTTCAGAGCAAACTAGCACACATACATACACATACACACACATACATACACATACACACATATGATTAAAGGTGGGGGGTAGGGTGCGGAATGTGTTCAGAGCAAACTAGCACACATATATACACATACACATACACACATACACATACATACACATACATACACATACAAACACATACACACACATACATACACATACACACACATACATACACATACATACACACCCATACACACACATACACATACACACCTATGATTAGAGGTAGGGGGTATATTGCGGAAAGTGTTCAGAGCAAACTAGCACACATACCTAGACATACAGTCACACACATAAACACACATACAAATATTTACACATACATGCACATATGTGCATGACATATGTATATATATATGTATATACTGTACATATGTACAGTATATACATATGTATATACTGTATATATATATATACATACACATACAGACACATACATAAACATACAGGACGCCCCTACTAGATGAGATGAACTCTATAAGATCTTAACTGTTTCACAGATTGATAGTGATTGAATGACTGACTAATTGATTGATTGTAGAGCCTACCATACGGATTATTTCAAAATACAAAACGCCAGTGAGAACGCCTCTACAACTAGTGATACGCCATATAAGTTCATTGATTGATCGATTGATTGATTGTGGAGCCTACCATGCGGACTATTTCGGCCTCTACAGCTAGTGATATTCTATATCAGTTCATTGATTGATTGATCGATTGATTGACTGATCGTAGAGCCCACCATGCGGACTATTTCTGGATAGACTGCGTCAGTGAGAACGCCCCTGTTGACGGTGATGTATTCTATGAGCTCATTGAGCGAGGCTCTCTTGATCTCCTTGTACTTGACGTCGCTGAGCGGGTCACGAGCGAAGTCAAAGATGACCTTGCACTGCGCGATCTTGTGCAGAAACAGCTCGTCTCTGTCCGCCGCTGAAGCGTCTGCCAATAGAATTACAGTTAACTAAACGTCCACCAATAGAATTAGAGTTATCTAAACGTCCACCAATAGAATTAGAGTTAACTAAACGTCCACCAATAGAATTAGAGTTATCTAAACGTCCACCAATAGAATTAGAGTTAACTAAACGTCCACCAATAGAATTAGAGTTATCTAAACGTCCACCAATAGAATTAGAGTTAACTAAACGTCCACCAATAGAATTAGAGGTAACTAAGTGTCCACCAATAGAACTACAGTTAACTAAACGTCTACCAATAGAATTACAGTTAATTAGGAGTCTGCCATTAAGATTATAGTTAACTAAACCAATAGAAAACACCAACAATAGAATTACTGTTAACTGAGCGTTCACAAACAGAATTATAGTTAACCAAGTATTAGTATTCGTTTATTGCAAATGATATCTGACAAACGCATAAATCTTACACAATTGAAAAGCACGTGCAGGTACATACAGATAAACACGGCTAAATATACAAGTACATAATAGCAATCATAAATTTAATAGCAGTCTTTGTAAAGCATCCTCATTATGAAGCTTTTGTCATAGTTTACACAGGTTTAAGAGGGAGCATAAAAGGATGGGCTCTAACTCTAAGTTTAGGACGACTACTACAGTATTTGCCTTCAATGGTAGCATGAGAGGAAACAAAACGTGATGAGAGTTATTAAGCACAGAACTAAACACAGCAATTTCACTAAACAGGTGGATGTCATTACAAAAGTTGCACTTTTTAGCCTTCTGAAGACAGGCCTCAAGTCACATTTTATCCGAGGCTCCAATCAAGCCCCACCAGAACTAAGATGCATAAGATAGTTTCGACAAAATGGTAGCCTTGAAAACATTTACAAGTAGTTCAGAATCCAAACGCTTAGATTTAATTGTTCTAATAGCAAAAAGATTTGTTGCATAGAGGCTATTCACCTCACTGATGTGTTCAGTGAAGGAGAAATTAGATTCAAATACAACTTACAAACATTTCAGTGAATTAACTCTGCCTATACCATCCACAGGTGATGGTACTATAGCAGCCATAGCTGGTGGTGCAGCACTGAAAATTTAGACCCAGACAACTGGAAAAATATTTCATGAGATTTTGCTTTGTTTAATTTAAGATTACTATTGTTAGACCAATTTTCAAAGGCAACAAGTTCTGCTTCACTGCCTTGCTATCAATGTAGTTTGAAACCAAGCGTCCGCCATCAGAATTACAGTTAACTAAGTAAATAATGCCTCTCGTTAAATATATTATGGAAGTTTTAAACATATTATTTCACTTTCCGTAACCTTTGCTCACCAAACTGGCACCAATGGAAAAGTTTAATATATATTTAAGTTAACGTGCGTTACCTAATTCAAAATCATGTCAGCGACGTTCTTGCAGATATATCATTGTCTAAGATCATTCGTTAAGGGGAAAATGGGTCTTAAACAAGCATCTGTGCTTCCATATTGTGCTTCCATATTGTGCATATCAAGCATTGTGCTATACCATATACATATATCATATACATATATATCATATACATATACATATTATCATACATATTATCATATACATATATCATATACATATACCATATACATATATCATATACATATATATCATATACATATACATATTATCATACATAACAGATATTGTACTGATTTTTACACGTGCATTTTATTGTATATTGCTTGTTTTACCGTAACCGTTGCAAAGTATAGAGATGCCTTAGCATGATATATACTTCATTATACATCGAATGTCTCAATAGCGTAGGGGTAACATTAAATTTTAAATGACAGATCCTGAGATGAATTAAACCTTCGTGGGTTCGAATCTCAGCCGCGCTGATTTGAGAGTAAAATCTCGGGACATTCACTGGACTGGTTACACGGAAAATTTTCTAAATTGCCTACCGTTTAACCATGTGGTATTAAAAGTGATAGATGTCAACAAAGTTGATCATTTCACTATAGTGCGTGTTTAAGTAGCTATAGCAGCATAGCTCCATACTTCTACAGCTGTAGGTCTCACAACATTAATTTGTTTTACTCAGCAAGTCTGAACTTGAACAACCCACAATCTCTCTCAATTGCAGTGCATTTCTTATTGGAAAAGTAAAAACAATTTATATAATATCTACAGCTCATAAAAGATCACTGATCACCTGGTCTCACTGTCTACAGGCAACCCAGTTGATTGCTCTGTAGGAGCTATGAAGCAGTTTTCAAGCTACTCCCGTCGCTAACAAAATCCGTGATTGACGAAGTATGAGCTTCACAAGTTACGCTGAATATTATTATTTTTTGTAGACATTTTCATTGTAAATTTCATTTGCAGTCCAATCCCACAACGAAATGGGGAATAGATTATCAATAAATTTATCAATTTATTCAATTTATATTTATCTCTCATTGCCTTTTCCAATTCTTTGGTCTCTCTCTCTCTCTCACTTTCTCTCTCTCTGTCTTCAAAATTAAAATCAATATTAAATTTTAGTTCTACTTTTAAATCTCTTTACCCTATTCAACCAACGAGCCTGTTCCTCTTCTTTTATAGGACTATCAATTGAAATTCAATTCCTTATTATTTGAATAGGAACAGAAAAATAGCTTTCTAACTAATCTCTCTCACTCTTTCGTTCATTCTCTCACTTTTTCTAATCAATTGTTTCTAGGCGATGGCATACTTTCAATCTCTCGCTCTCTCTCTCTCTCTCTCTCTCTCTCTCTCTTCCTCACTCTCTCACAGATTTATTTACTCAAAAGTTTACACATGTTGCACAAGCTCATAGTTTAAGCCTACTCAATATTACGAGCAGGATATATATAGAACATAAAGCACAGGCCGAAGTACTCTACCACAAACCAGTTCATCAAACAACAGGCGGCCTTCTCGTAACCATACACACACCTACGTACACACATACATACACACACCACACATACACACACCCATACATACACCCACATCCACACATACACGCTTACATACACACATCCACACACTTATATACATGTAAACACACACATACGTACACACATACATACACATACATACATACATACACACATTTACATACACACATATATACATATATACGTACACACACCCCTACATATACAAACATACAGAGACACAAAGACACTCACAAAAATTAAACATTAAACAGACACATAAACACGTCACATATACATACACACGGCACATATACATACAAGCACTCGTACATACAAATGCAAAGAGACACATAAAATCACAAAAATGCACACAGAGACACAATAGAATTCTATAAGGAGGGAGCCGGTCCTAGGCATTTAAAATTATTAAAGGTAGTTAATTCATAATATTCTATCAGGAGGGACTAGGTCCTATTGCTACGTTCCTAAATCATATTTTTGCTTTCATTCTGCTTCTAACTTCTTAAGCAGCTTTTCTTCCTGTGTGCGCTCTTTCTCACCCCTCAATTACCCCTACTCTCTCTCTCTCTCTCTCTCTCTCTCTCTCTCTCTCTCTCTCTTAGTACACCTGTCTCCCGGCCCAATTGCGCAAGAGCCAGGGAGGGTTAATTGCTAGGGAATTCAGTGAATTAGGTATTTCATCATTAAACAGAAACTATTGGAAAACTTGAATGAGCCTAACTGACAATTGACAGGTTTGAGGGAATAAGTTTGAGCTAAACTCACAATATTATATAGAGAGGTTTGAGAGAGCAAAATTAAATCTAAATATCTCAGTTTATGCTAGTGGTCTACAGAGATAACCTAACTGCACCATGAGTATGCCTATACACCAACCAATCACCAGTGCTATTCAGAAGCCTCACAACAACCTGTAGCCTTTAGTGCAGTGTATTGATGAATAGGGTTAGCTAAGTGACACCAATGGTGGTGAGGAGGGAGAGAAAAGAGGGGTTGGTAATATAAATCTAACCTCAATCTTTAACAAGTGTATCAATTAATAGCTGTAGTGTACAGGCAGTTCTGTGTTGGATAAATTAAAAATTAAGTAAATGCATGCTATGATAAGTGTACGAACATTGGATGTGTTTGTTAAAATGACAGGTACTGACATGGTCTTCCAGGATACTAGTTGCAAGATGTACGTTTTCCGTGTACTGTTGTACTGTACTGTATAGCCATAGGCACACAAGTGCACATATTTGCATGTACAACCAAAACAACACAACGGCTCACTGGGTCAGGAAGCACAGATGCTTGTTTAAGATCCATTTCCTCCTTCCTCTCCATGGTTATTAGTAATCGTTGCCATTTGATGGCGCATCAATAGCAGCCGGGGCGGATTTAAGAATAACCTTCCATCACTCTGAGATTTTTTCCTTCCTAAGCTTTTACCAACACTCGGTCTTCCAAGGTGGTCACCCACAATGTACTAACCGAGGTCGATGCAGCTTAACATCGATATTTGACGCGCAACTAAACCAAGTGCGCTAATCCTGCCGTCAAAGGGTGATATGCACCAATATGCCCAGACAGACATGGCCAGACAGAAATCTACACTAGTCACAGCTACCTTTAAGCAGTGGTAGTTGACAATCAGAAGATGATACACACCAGTACACGCAGACAGACAGACAGACAGAGAGACAGAGAACCAGACATAGATCTACACTAGTCACAGCTACCTTTAAGCAGTGGTAGTTTCTGCAGTTCTCTGTTAGCACTGACGTTGAACCTCGACGACCCTGGTCTCTTCTCCCTGACCATCAGAGAGCCCGGCATTGGCTTGATCTGAGTGAGAGGTGCCTGGGGCGGGTGAGAGGCCTCTGCGGATTTCTTCTTCTTCTGGAAAATTAATTATAAATTTAATTACATATGCTAACTTAACTTGCATATACCTTAGTTTAATCAATCAATCAATCAATCAATCAATAACAATTTAACATCCGGTTCCTGACCATAAGGCAATGACAGGGACGTCTCTTGCAGACTCTACACAAACCGACACCAAAGCACCACACAATGACGACTGAGTACGCAGAAACCACAAGAGAAGCGAGATCAAAACAGTGCAAGTGCAAGATCGAAGGAAAGCGGGTCAAATTTTAGACCTATGGCGAAAAGAGATGGGTTTTTAGCTTGCCACGGAAAGTACCAATACAATTACAAGATCGAAGATCATGTAATTAACTAGGATTAACTGGAAGATGATGATGATGAATTCCATATCCATCTTTTCAATAGTTCAAGATATTTAACTAAATATAGTACAAGTCTGTTCACTACAAACCTCAAGTTCAGCTTCTTTAGCCTCCTTCTTGCTTAAAGCTTTCTCTTTACTCTTTTCCTTATTTAAAAACATCATATACATACTTATCAATCAATTTGAATGTTTGATCTAATACCAATTCAGCAACAATTAAACAGCAAGTAGGGAATACATGCAGGTGCAGAACTCATGCAGATATTGTGGAGACCACAGTATACAAATGATTACTTATTTAGATGGAGTTCAAAGAAGAACATTAAAATCAATTAAGAGATTCATTTCATTAAGTTATATGAAAATAAGTTCAGTTCAGATCAAGTTAACAACCACAGAAATCATGAGAATTAGAGGGGATTTTAAATGGTTTAGTGAATTACGCATGTTGATTTTAGACCCTAAATAATTCTTCAAATCAACTATCCTACTTTCTCTTCAAACAGACTGAGAGGTCAAAGAGATCAAAGCTTGTGAGTTAGGACAGGTTTTGGCAAGTTTTCTTTTCCTCACAGGGTGTTAGATTTGTCAAATTCTTTGAGCGAGTAGGTTGTTAATGAGGTGTGGTCATTGAGTAGTTTTAAGAATAAAATACACAATATAAAACTATAAAAAATAACAAGTTGGATTAAGAATAAGTTGGATAGAGCAATTAATTTTGATGCATGCTTGAAAAATTAAGCCATAAGCTTTACTCCCTGTTACTTCTACTAAATTTTGTGTAACGGAGAGGCTTAATGATTAGTAGGCCTATCCGCAATCAGCAGTCCTACACCTATCCATCTAGTAGGCATATGAATCTCAAAGCAGATGCGTTATATGTAGCAGAGAGAGAGAGATCCATGATAATTTATTGCAACTGAATTAAAATATACACAGTAGCAGTTGCCACTACGGCAAAGAGGCCATACAAACAACAGTAGACAAATCTAATCTTAAGTTCTAGACCAAGCTGAGATTAAATAACATGGTTTAAAAAATGCCTTTAAAACTGGGCATTATAATACACACAAAACTGCTACAATCTCTAAGCAGTGTAGTTTACAAGTTAATGTATGATAGTATTAGATAAACTGTTATTTCGTTAAATACTGTGTACATTTACAGGCCTTCAAATTATTGGAAAATTTGCAATTGTTTGTTTTTGGGAGAGCTTTTCAGATTAACAAATACTAAAGGCAGCTAGTTTATGAGGATATATGATTTGAAAATGAATCTGCCACTCCCACAGTTCACATTCTGCACACAAAATTAGAAATATAACCCCGAATATAGCACTGACAGCTCTAAATTTCAATTAACTATAGCCTAATTTTTCATACTAAAATCTTACTCTGCGTATACAAGAAGAAAATATACACAAAAACAGAATTTAAAAAGTTACATACTTTTGCAAAACTTGTTTATTTAGATAAATTTTAAATTATCCAATTTAACCCTACCTTTTCATTTTTGTCGCTACCACTGCGCCGCAGCCTTGGGAGATTAGGCATCTTTAAACCTAAAGAATTACTAAATCCGTAAAGTTAGAGATAATCCAAAGTATCCGAATGTTTTTTTTAATTTTCCAAATTATTAATTAAAAATATTTTTTCTTATTTTTTGTTGATATTAGTAAACGTAATTAATTACAGTCATTACATTTCTTGCCAATTTTTAAAAGCTTTGTTAATTCACCTTCTAGAATTGTCTTCCTTTAATTTGAATTAAAACTTTTATATTAAAGAGAAATCAGACAATTTTTACTCTACGACGAGGATATTGTAACCATGCTGTAAGTCTATGTCTATTCTATAAATATTTCTAAGCTGTTGAGAATTAATTAATATTTATTTCAAAGTAGAATTGCTCAGGGAGATATTTTTTCAAAAGATAGTAGCAACAACAGCTTTAAGCTATTTTATTTATTTTATTTTACTATAAAATCTGCTTCTAGAAATTACAACAAAATTTACTGCTTCAAACTATTTAAAAGAACTTTCTTTAAATATTGCCAAATGTAGTAAAATGCATTGGTCTTAACTATAGGCTTTTAAAAGAAATTTATTTTTGAAGAAATTAAATTTATATTAATTGTTTGCCGTATGGTTACATAAATGACAAATTGACAACCCTTTCCACTTATTCAGTTTCCTTTCTTAATTGTTGATTTCGTATTTTTATATTTCTTAATTTTTATTTTTATTTATATATTTTTTTATTTCACTCGATCCCCGATCAATGGTTATTATAGTGATCGTTGCCTTTCCCAGCTCACTGCTGCTGATGGTAGCAGGGGTAGATGTAGGAATAGCCTTTCAACACCCTCGGGATTTCTTTCTCAATCAAAAAATTGTCAAGACTACGACTTCTACGATAGTCACCCATTCGTATACTAACCGGGCTCGATGTAGCTTAACTCAGTTCATTAACGCGCAAATTAACCAACTGTGCTAAATTCCCCACCATATTTTCATATACAAACAAATCACTTCCATTTTAACTAGAAATTACGTTTAAAAAAGAACTAGTCAGAGTTGTAAAAGAATCCTATTTCGTACTATCGAGAATAAGAAACAGAAATTCGTAGACTTGCAATGTTTTGAAAATACAAAAATGAAAAATATATTCATGAAATTTACTTAATAAAATTTTGCAAAATGTGTCAGTTTAGTTAAGATTTTAGTATCAATTCTTTTAAAAATTAAATTCAATGCAATTTTCTGATTTCAGAGAATGATTGACACTTTATGAGCGATAAAAGGATAACTAAGAATGGCATTTGAAATGCTATGTGCTGCTGAAAATCTTTTCTCCATTCGTCTAAAGCTCGATTTCAACTCATTCGCCGTCGACAGAGTATTCAAGTAGGCAATATATTGATTTTTATTAAATATTTAGTCACATTTTGTGTATTTTATGTTTCATAGTATTTCTATCAACTGACTGGATTAGTAAGATTATAGTATTGAAATTAGGGCCATCAAACTTATCTATATATTAGTGACATCAAGTTTTTCTTTAGCGACATTAATTTCTTAGATTTATTGTCACTGTTCAGGAACAATCAGCCACTTCTGATAGTCGGTCATGAGGATGGAATGGTAAGGATGTATGATATTCCTACGGTGAAGAGCAACACGTCTGATGTAGAAGCTAAGGTTTGTGTAAGTTACACTGTGGTATTGTAAGCATTACACTGTATAGTTACACTGTGGTATTGTAAGCATTACTGTTGCACTGACACTGTAAGGATTACATTTCATGATTACACAGGATCTCGTAAACTGAAAGACATCTTAAGACATCGTTTTAAATGCGCAACAAAATTGAAAGTTGATATCAACTGAGTTACTTTGCTGTTCTGGTAGTGCAACTTAATTCAATTTTTAGCATCTGATGACTATTTTACAGTTTACAGTTATTTCTTCTGTTTTATTTCCTTTACCAATGTTACAAAATACTATTAAAGTTATTATTAAATAATAATATTGCTATTTTAAAATATTTTTCTAATGGGTATTTAGGCTAAGATGAGTCTTGAGACCAAGGGTGGACCTATTCAGGCAGTTATCGTCCATGATGTAACCAAGCTCTATTCAAACGACCTCATCGTCGGTGACTCTCGTGGAATGATTACAATCCTGTGCAACGAGCAGATACTGGCTCGTAAGCTAGTGACAGAACACTGCATAAATCATCTACTGATTGATGTTGATAGAGGTAATTAGATAATTAATTGATAATTAATTAGGCTTGTAAATTAGTGACAGAACACTGCATAAATCATCTAAGCTAGAATAGTTTGTTTTTTATTTAAGGAGGTAACATGGCGTAAAGCTAGAAAGTTTGTTTTTTATTTAAGGAGGTAACTTGGGCATAATCTCATCCGACAGTGAGGGAGGTTTAAGCGCTTTCACTCCATATGCAGATCTTTGGTCTACTAGACTGGCTGACATCAACAGGCTAAAGGTTCTCTAGTTCTGCGTATACATCCTATTACTGTGTTAGTCTTAAGGTTCTCTCATTCTTATCATCCTATTACTATACTACTTGTGATCCTACTCCGGTGCCGTTCTCTCTTATTATAATCTCTATCCTCCGTTTAGTTGAAAGTTCTCTAATCTTAACTATACTGATGTTTGCGATGGTTTCGTGGGCTGAATATTTCCATTTTGTTAGTGATAGATTTAAAATGCTAGTTTATAATAATAGTCATAATAATAATAATAATAATAATAATAATATCAAACCCCAGGTTCTTTACACCGGGGTAAAAAAAAAAAAAATAAAAATAAAAAATAAAAATAATAATAATAATAATAATAATAATAAAGGTTTAGCATCAATTTTCAAGGATGATGTCATGGATGTCCCTTCATCACATGTCGCTACAAATCGATTCACCCAACGACCTAGTTTAATAATTCAAACAATGTATTGTCTAATGGCTCAGTACGTTTATGGGTATATATATGATTATATTGGTGTATGGCTTATCTTTTAATGCTGCTGTAGTGAATTGATTGTTGAGACGATTAATATATTGATTGATTTTGCAATTGAAGTTATTGATTTTATGGTTTTATTTATTGATTAATTAATGAATTGATTTGATGTTTGATTTATTGATTCATTTGACTGACTATTGTGTAGAGTAAATTTATTAAAATTAAATTTATTAATTTATTTCTGAGTTATGATTAATTTATTTAATTAATAACTTGATGATCAGTGTTTTTATATTACTAATTATTGAAAGATTATATTACTAATTATTGAAAGATTATATTACTAATTATTGAAAGATTATATTACTAATTATTGAAAGATTATATTACTAATTATTGAAAGATTATATTACTAATTATTGAAAGATTATATTACTAATTATTGAAAGATTATATTACTAATTATTGAAAGATTATATTACTAATTATTGAAAGATTATATTACTAATTATTGAAAGATTATATTACTAATTATTGAAAGATTATATTACTAATTCGTTGAAAGATTATATTACTAATTCGTTGAAAGATTATATTACTAATTCGTTGAAAGATTGCCTTTGACTGATTTTTAATTTTTAATAAGGTCGATATATATTGATGAGTTTGATTGATTGATTGACTAGAGGTCAGAAACATCGCCTAGAGTGACATCTATCTGTGCCGCTACGCTTAGTACAACGGGATCCTCTGCTGGAGTTAACTATGTCGTAGTGGCCGATGATTCTCGTCACCTCTGCTTCTTTAATGGCGGCTGTCTTGTTCTTGTTCTTGACACACCAGAGAACATCACTGCAGTACGTCCAGCAGTGCTTGCTTTTACAGCGTTAGAAAGTCGCAAACATATCAATTTCATTATTAAAATAAATTTGGGTTGTATAGTCATTGCAGTAGCTAACTTGAAACTGTATGATTTGATGTCTCATGATTGTTAAAGTATTTTTACAAAATTAAATCAATGATTCTATTGAATTACTACTTGGTTGGTTTGCTAGTTGAATAACTGATTGAGTGATTAATTAATTCATTGGTTGATTGATTGAATGATTGATTGATAGAATTGCTGACTGACTGATTGATTCATATATTTAATTGTTGGTATATTACTAATTACTAATATTATTATTATTTTATATATTTTATTATTATTATTTATTTTATATAATTATATAATTATAATAATTATTATAATTATAATAAATAATTATATAATTATATAATTATTTATTATTATTATATATTTTTTTAAATTTTTTTTATTATTATATTATTTTAATTATTAGTATATTACTAATTGATCGCTTACTGACTGACTGATTTATTGACTAACTGATAGACTGGCTCACTGACTAATTGATTAATTGATTGAGTGATTTATTGATTGATTGATTGATTGATTGATAGATGTGTGGTGGTAGATTTCTCTCATCAGATGTTTTGGAGGCAGACAATGCTAGCTCATACCTCTATCACACACAGCTATTGATTGATTGATTGATTGATTGATAGATGTGTGGTGGTAGATTTCTCTCATCAGATGTTCTGGATGCAGACAATGCTAGCTCATATCTCTATCACACACAGCTATTGATTGATTGATTGATTGATTGATAGATGTGTGGTGGTAGATTTCTCTCATCAGATGTTCTGGATGCAGACAATGCTAGCTCATATCTCTATCACACACAGCTATTGATTGATTGATTGATTGATTGATAGATGTGTGGTGGTAGATTTCTCTCATCAGATGTTCTGGATGCAGACAATGCTAGCTCATATCTCTATCACACACAGCTTGCTCTGGGCACTGAATCTGGAGCCATCTACATCATGACTAATTTCCAGGTCAATTCTACTATTAATTTTTATTGATTTTATTTTAGTCTCTGTTTAACAATCAATCGTACGGTTTTATGTGTAGGCACTTTGTTTTTATTCTAAGCCACTGTGTGCATGAATTTATGCTACAGAAAACTTTATATCAATGTGATGAAACGTCTTTTAGGATGTAGTTTGGACTGATTTTCTGGATTTTAGAATTTGCATCGTTTTTGGACTTTCTTCTTGCTCACCGGCTTGATTTTGTCTCAATAGTGCTCGATGTTGTCATTGATGACTGTAGCACTCTAATTGTTATTGTTATTATTATTCTTTAGTTATTAATGAAATATATTTTGTAGTTGATAGGAATTTTTACCCATAAAGTATTTAATTAGTAAATCTGATGAATCATGACTATCGTTTTCGCCTGCCTTAGCACCGCTAGTTTTTCTTATTGCTTGTCGGTTTGACTTTAGTTCAGTAGTACTCGATGTTGTTATATAAAACAGTATTGCTCTGATTGTTGTTGGTTTTGTTACGTTGCTTATGTTATTTCCCCGTGTTGTGTCCGGGTTTTTTGAAGAATTGACCAACTGGTGACTGTAGTGTATCTGTCATAGAAGGCGACTAAAGCACGAAGATCCACGCCAACTTCAGAAAGGTCATTCGGTTGGTGAGCGCCTAGGCTCCAGAAATTGCTAGAAAAATTTAAACGAATGGAAAAGTCTCAAATAGGGGATTGGCTGGTGGTTTGGTGTAGGACAGTCTATTTGTATCGCAACCCTAGTTAAACTGGGATTGAAGGGAGGATGACGGTGATGATAGTGATGATGATGATGATGACGATGATGATGATGATGATGATGATGATGATGGTGATGATAGGGATGATGATGATGATGATGATGCGCGTGTGTTACTGAACAGATCTATGAGGAGGAGTACGCCAGTGTGCACGTTCCTATCACTAGACTCAAGACGCTGAGGTTTGGTTATGCTCAGCAACAACAACAACAACAGCGTTCTGATGCATTGCTTGTTGCAGGAAACTTCAACTGCCTATTTGTGCTGCACAACGGACAGGTTATATACAACCATCATTACATGACAACAGGTTATATACAACTGTTACTACATGACAGCAGGTTATATACAACCATAATTACATGACAACAGGTTATATACAACCATTGTTACATGACAACAGGTTATATACAACCATAATTACATGACAGCAGGTTATATACAACTATAATTACATGACAACGGGTTATATACTACCATAGTTACATGAAAACAGGTTAGATGCAACTGTTGTTACGAAGCAACATGCTAAATACAACTGTAGTTGCTTAACCACCTGTTAAATACAACTTTGGTTACATAACAACATGTTAAATACAACTGTAGCTTTTAAAAAAAGCTAATGTTAATGTCAGTTTCCTCACTCGAAAGCGATGTCAGTGACGGGAGTGCCCAGGATTTGAACCCCGCACATACTGATCCGCGGTCGAGTATCTTGCCGACGTCGTCACTGGCTCCATGCTACTACTGCATGGAGAAGTTTTGTTGTTTATTTTGCTGTTTTGACACGTTTGCTGATGTTATTGTTTTGACATTTTTGCTGTTTTTGTTGTTGTTTTTCTGCAGAAGCTGTTGAGACATGAACTGAGCTCGTGGGTCAGTGATTTGTGTTTGGGGGAGGAGAGAACTGGGGAGGCGTGGCTTGAACGAAGAGTTTTCATTGGCTGTCGTAACAGAACCATACAGGGTGTTAGTGTTAGACTGTGCGAGAAATAGCGTGACCCAATTAGTCAATTTTTATTCTGTTCTATTCTAATCTATTTGTCTCTCGAATCCCATCTAAACATCTCCAACTGGTATCTATCTAATTTATCAATTTTTCTACTAATTTAATCTATTCAAGATTATTTAATCTATTTTGTTCGCAATCCTAATCTAATCTAAACAATTCTACATCTCTTATGCTTACTTATATTCCTTCTATTTCTCTATCACTTTCTGGCTTCCTTCATTACTATATCTAAGTAATGAGACTGAAATATGAATTACAACTGACTCATGAGCCTTTGTTCTTCCCTATTTAAGTTTGTCTGCCCTTCTTTCTAGTTTTCACTTATGTGGTGGACTTCGCTCTGTATTTGTCTACGTCTGTTTGAGAGGATCTCTGTATTTGCCTGTATGTGTGTAACTGTGTCTCGGTATTTGCCTGTATGTGTACAACTGTGTGTCGGCATTTATCTGTATGTGTGTAGCTGTGTCTCGGTATTTGTCTGTATGTGTGTAACTGTGTCTCGGTATTTGCCTGTATGTGTATAACTGTGTCTCGGTATTTGCCTGTATGTGTGTAACTGTGTCTCAGTATTTGCCTGTATGTGTGTAACTGTGTGTCTATGCCCATCTGCCCCATTGAGATCTCAGAATTTTGTTTTGCTACCCTAAATTCCCTTCTCTTTCTATACAGAAGAACGCAACGCGCATTGTATCAAATTTACTTCTCCTCAGCACATTTCTTTTGCAGATTGGTTTGGGTGAATTGATCTGTAGTGATGCTTGCTGTGGGGACATCCGTGCCATCATCTCTGGATGATGAAACGGACGTTAAACCTTTATTATTATGATTATTTTGTATAGGATTGTTATGCCGTAACAATACCTGACTGTTGCAATAAAAATTTGTTTAGCTCCTAGCTTATTTGTAAGAAATCGTGCAAGTTATGTAGTAGAATATTAGTAAAATACACAAGCAGCTCTATGATTGTCAGAGATAGCTATAGATGCTACAGTCGCTTGCATTTTGCATTGCATTTTTCGATGTTTGCATTTAAATTGCAAACATCAACAGTTCTCAGCCGTCCACGATCATATAGAACTCTCAGGTACTGCAGTAGATAGCTCAATGAGGAATTACTCTGAACCCTTGTGATCATCATGTATTAATGCTGTTATACAGTAAAATAAGAACATCAGATAAACCAGTAGTAAAACGGACTTGTTTCTATTACACTTTGTATAATATTGGTAAAAAGGATGTACAGGTAGAGTCGTTGAAGAACAATTTTTAGTGAGCTTAGATGAGAAAAAACAGATGATAAAATAATGTCAATGGAAAACGATTCTGTATTGAACGATGATTCACGTAAACGAATGATGAGGAACTAGGTTAGCAGCTGTGACAAGCAAGTTTAGCTACAGTTGCTAGCAGCTGTGACAAGAAAGCTAAGCTACAGCTGTTAGCAGCTGTGACAAGAAAGCTAAGCTACAGCTGCTAGCGCGGCCTCTAGGTATCAGCGAAGTCTCCTATAAGCTTAACGTCTAGGTGAATGTGCTTACTCAAGTCTATTGACTCGGCTAAATTCTCAACAACTTAGTGATAGTAGGCATATCTACTAGCATATTTAGATACCATTAGCTATGCTGCAGTCTAGAACAACTCAACCTTTGAGGATATTGCTCATCATGTTAGCAATATTTATTTAGCTGCGCTAAAACAGCTAATATAAGCGATTATATATGCCCTGGCAACCAATTTTAAAATCTGTTGTATTACATACGGCCCGAATTTCCACCCAGAGACAAATATGTTATGTGTACATACTATTAAGGCAGTATCAGTTTATCTATCTGTCTCCTTGCAGATATAATAATATAGCTCTGTAGTTATAACTCAAAACTGTTTAGGCCTATACATGTATAGTTACTACCATATGAGATTCAATTGTGACTCAAATATAGGAGCACCTGGTGGCTCACAGGAGCACCTGGTGACTCACAGGAGCACCTGATGCGTAACAGGAGCACCTGATGACTCACAGGAGCATCTGATGACTCACAGGAGCACGTAATGACTCACAGGAGCACCTGATGACTCACAGGAATACTTGATGACTCACAGGAGCACCTGTTGACACACAGAAGCACCTGGTGACTCACAGGAGCACCTGGTGACACACAGGAGCACCTGGTGCCTCACAGGAGCACCTGATGATACGGTTCTAGGACTTCTCAGTCTTGCTCTTGACGAATGGTCCCAGGTCTGTCATGATGATGGCGACGAGGTAGAGGACGACGATGGTGACGAGGATGACGATGATGACCCTGACGAGGACTCGCAGGATGTAGGGAATGACCTGGAGCAGGAGGAAGAAGAGAGCCACTGCGAGCAGTATGGCCACCAGCTTCTCGTTCTTACTCGCCTCATCCCAAGTCCACGTCTCGCGAGCCATAGTGCTGCTGAATCAATCAATCAAGAGCAGTGTAGGCATGATGAATCAATCAATTAAGAGCAGTGTAGGGCATGATGAATCAATCAATTAATAGCTGTGTAAAAATTATTTTAAAAAACTAATGTTAACTATCAGTTAACATTCACTCGTAACTATTCCATTCACTCGTTAACATTCACTTCATAACTATCACTCGAAAGCGATGTCAGTGTTGGGAATGATGATTAAACTGAATCAATCAATTAATAGCAGTGCAGTGTAGGGGAAGAGAAATCTTTGGCTGGAACCAGCCTCAGGATGATCACGTGACATGGCACGAGTGTAGGGAATGATGATTCCACTAAATCATTCAATATCAATCAATTAAGAGCAAGTAGTGTAGGGAATGATGATTCAACTGAATCAATCAATTACTAGCGAGTAGTGTAGGGAATGATGATTCAACTGAATCAATCAATTAAGAGCAAGTAGTATTTAGTAAGTCACTTTGATTCCACTGAATTATTCAATATCAATCAATTATAAGCAAAAATTAATCGCAATTGCTGCACTTAAATAATTGCAACTTCTTCAGTGCACTGCCAAGTGGCAGGTTCAAGGTACATATTCATACTCAAAGTCTGCTTTCTCGCTCCATTGCAGCTCTCCTTAGATCAACAAGTTAATTTCTTTACAAAGTCTATGCCTTATCCATAACCTGTGTATCCTATAACTTGGGGAAAATATGGCTTCTGAGGTGGTTTCCCGTTGCCTTCCTCAGTTAGGTGGATTAATTAACATTTAATCCTGGGGGAAAATATTTCATGGTGAGGTAGATCCTCTCTTGCCATCCGCAGCTCCTGCCTTTAGTCGCCTCTTACGTACAGGCGGCAGATTGTTTGCGGTTGCGGTTGCCCTATTCTGCAGTGGTCCAACCACACCCGAGCACAATACGGGAAATTACAATTAAATCGGATTAATCAATCAAGTATAAGACTGCGCAAGTCTCTCTTAAAATGAGCACAAGTAAATTGTACAGATATTCTTCAAAGGACACTGAAGTCTTCGTGATACCTATAGTATTTCTTCTAAAACAAAGCGACGATCTTTCTTGCTTTTACATTAAACAACAGTTTGGTGTGTTAATTGATTTTTGGCAGCTGAGAAAAACCTGCATTGCAGAGGGGGCTGAAAGATGGCAAATAGCGTTAGCTGAAGGGTATATAGATCCCAGGAATGGGGCTGGGAAATTGTCTCTCTTTGTTTAGGATGTTAATCGTGACTGGCTGGAGCCAGTGGCGAAGTCGGTAAGATTCTAGTTTTCGAAGGCGACCGCGGATCAGTAGGTGCGGGTTCAAATCCTGGGCTCGCCCGTCACTCACATCGCTTTCGAGCGAGGAAACTGACGTTAACCTTAGCTTTTTTACTTTTAAGAGATTAATGTTGGGTTTCATGAAGGATGATTATGTCCAAATCATATAATATAATATAGTATATAATAATAGCTCTATACAGGGTGAGTAAAAAAAAGTGATAACACCTGCAAAAAGTTTGAATATCTCACGCTATTGTTAATATTTTTAAATCAAACTTTGAGGTGGCCAATTTTTATCCACTTTGGTACATAGATTGGCCAGGTATGAAAGTTTCAGCAGAGCAACCCCCATTTTTTGAATGTACTGTAAGCCTAAATAAACATTATATTTAGCTTTATTTTTTGACACTGAAAAGGGTCGTTAATGTGGTTCAGAAAGAACCAGATATATCTTCTAGCATTACTGCCCATTCGATATGGTTTCCTCCAGCTGCTTTTCAGGACTGCAGCAGCTTTCGGAACGCAAGGACAGCCTTGTTGATTCCAGCTTGGGCAGTCACTCCCAAATTGATGGTAGGTAACACTTCCTGCAGTTCTGTCTTGTTTTAGGCTTCGACTGGTGTTTCTGATAGAGATGCAGCATGGTTCCCCAGACATAGTAATCCAGAGGATTTTGATCGGGAGAATTTGGAGGCATTCACTTTTCTTGATGAAACGCGGGTTTCTCTCGCTGATCCATTCCTGTGCATGACGAGATGCATGAGCCGGAGCACCATCCTGCTGAGAGATGAAACCATTTGATAGAAGACCATTGCAATCATCAAACAGCTAGAGAAGTAAAGTATTGACGTAATACTGAGCGTTCACCTTTCCTTCTCGCCAATGAAGTGCAATTTGCCCTTACCGTTGTAGCAAACGCCATTTTTAGGGAAAATGGGGGTTGCTCTGTTGAAACTTGTAAAACTGGCCAATCTATATACTGAAATGGATGAAAATTGGCCACCCAATCACAAATTAGTCCCTTAGTAATAGGTAAAAATTGGATTTGAAAATATTAACAATAGTCTGAGATATTCAAACTTTTTGCAGATGTTATCACTTTTTTTACTCACCCTGTATATGCTCGAAGTTCTACTGAACTTGAAGAAACGAATTGAAGGCTATACATTATAAAGGCCGACAGTTTATATATACATATCGTTTAACATCGTTGAATTTGTTAAGTTTTAACTCACTATAGGCTTTGGGGATTTTAAATTAGCGCGGTAAGATTTTATTTTTATTGAGAGAATCTGGTTAAATATAAACAAATTTACGTCACCTCACGTGACGCTCATAGTAAAGGAAAGAACTGACTGCAAATTTGTTGTATATTAATTTCTAAAGATCGTCAAATTTACATAAATGTACACTGGGTCAGGAAGCACAGATGCTTGTTTAAGGCAATTTTCTAAGTTGTTTTGTTTAAGGTAATTGCTTAAGCTAATATTCGACAACGACAATAAATATATGATTAAAAAGTTAAATATTATTGGCCTACTTGTATATACATGTAGAGATCGAGCTATGATCCGCATGAAAATATTAATTAATATATAAAACACGTACAATATACTTATACAGGAGAAGATTTTCAAACGGCAGACAGTTAATAGAGACAGTTACACCGGTTAGCTTTGTAATATTGTCTTTTGTACACAGCTTTGTAATATTGTCTTTTGTACACAGCTTTGTAATATTGCCTTTTTTACACAGCTTTGTAATATTGTCTTTTGTACACAGCTTTGTAATGTTGTCTTTTTTACACAGCTTTGTAATATTGTCTTTTGCACACAGCATTGTAATGTTGTCTTTTTTACACAGCTTTGTAATATTGTCTTTTGTACACAGCTTTGTAATATTGTCTTTTGTACACAGCTTTGTAATATTGTCTTTTGTACACAGCTTTGTAATATTGTCTTTTGTACACAGCTTTGTAATATTGTCTTTTGTACACAGCTTTGTAATATTGTCTTTTGCACACAGCCTTGTAATGTTGTCTTTTTTACACAGCTTTGTAATATTGTCTTTTGTACACAGCTTTGTAATATTGTCTTTTGTACACAGCTTTGTAATATTGTCTTTTGTACACAGCTTTGTAATATTGTCTCTGGCACACAGCCTTGTAATGTTGTCTTTTTTACACAGCTTTGTAATATTGTCTTTTGTACACAGCTTTGTAATATTGCCTTTTGTACACAGCTTTGTAATATTGTCTTTTGTACACAGCATTGTAATGTACACAGCTTTGTAATATTGCCTTTTTTACACAGCTTTGTAATATTGTCTTTTGTACACAGCTTTGTAATATTGTCTTTTGTACACAGCTTTGTAATATTGTCTTTTGTACACAGCTTTGTAATATTGTCTTTTGCACACAGCCTTGTAATGTTGTCTTTTTTACACAGCTTTGTAATATTGTCTTTTGTACACAGCTTTGTAATATTGTCTTTTGTACACAGCTTTGTAATATTGTCTTTTGTACACAGCTTTGTAATATTGTCTTTTGTACACAGCTTTGTAATATTGTCTTTTGTACACAGCTTTGTAATATTGTCTTTTGTACACAGCTTTGTAATATTGTCTTTTGTACACAGCTTTGTAATATTGTCTTTTGTACTTGTCTACCATTGAATTGGTGAAATAAATAGTGTCAGTATTCAAGCACGTCACTTACCTTATTCGATTTAAGAATCTTTAGGCCCATATAACCTTAGCTCCTGGGTGTCATTTTTCTCAACCTGCCATTTCTCAAACAAACAATTGCACGTACTTTCTGACCAAGTGTTTGCTATGTTGTACTGCTGCCACATTAGGCGCAGCTCTTGTGCATCTGGCCAGATTGGATTAACTGCTGAAACCGCAAATCCCTATTTTAAATCTTTCAATATCTGTGCGATTGATCGGTTGCAGTTTGCTCAGAGCTCTCTTGTGCAACCATTTTTTTGTAGTTACAAGTATACGCGCGTGTAGCACCTGTGCTTGTTAGAGTTTTTCACCGGGTAGTGAGAGAGTAGGCTATTTCGTCCATGCTTTTAAAAGCTAAATACTAAAGCTAAGGTTAACGTCAGTTTTCTCACTCGAAAGCAATATGTCAGTGACGGGCGTGCCCAGGATTTGAACCCCCACATACTGATCCGCGGTCGAGTATCTAACCGACTTCGAACGGTGGAAGTCGAATTTACATGAAGACGTCGATCTTTACATAGGCAATAAAAATTAAGTCCGTCACCAAATCTGGCCAAAATTGTAAGTTCCACTTGATTAAATTGATTAAATACAGTCTTCTATACTCGGTTTTCTTCTAAAGTATTCTTTTAATTCACATCGGCCTTTGCTTTCTAACAGGCAGTTAATACATATATATTTTCGATTGCGACCTGTTCCAGCCATGCAGTGAACATCAATGAGTTGCGACCGGAACGGAAACCTCCTTTTCTTTAACCCTCTTTATCTTTAGATTGCTTTTCTGGATTTTGGAATTTGCACCGTTTTCTAAATAATTTATGCTCACATGCTTGGATTTGTATCAATAGTGCTCGCTTTGGTCATGAACGCCAGTAGCAATGGAATTATTTTAACAAAGTTGCCAATACTATGCAAGATGGCGGTGTAAACAACAGATAGATTGCGTATCGACTGAATCATAGATAATATCTCCAGAACTTTTTTCATTTAATATATTCAGAACCTGTGAGAAAAACGTCAAATCGTTTGTTTGATTAACTAAATTGTCATATTTTTGAGTTTACATCACGTTCAGGAACGACATTCCAATGGCAGATCCAGAACAGAAAGCTTTGGATTTGATGGCGCAAGCTGAGAAGAAATCTAAATCTTCCGGAGGGTTTTTCGGAATGTTTGGGTTAGACAGTTGTTAAAAATCTTTATATATAGTATCTAGTTCTAAAATTTATAAATGTCATGCCCGATCTATGGCGAGATTTTTTATATTGCGTAATATGTAAAATGTCCATATGTAAGCGTATTCATTAGGGGGCGTGGCAGTTTTTTGCTACAAATAGTGTTTTACTACTCTCCGAGTTAATTCGTATTTGGTCTGTAAGAGCAGTCTACATTTTGTTACTTCCGTCTAGAGCGCCAAGAGGCTGTACTATAGCAGTGGGATTTTGTATTAAATCAATATTGCGATAGATAATGAATAATTTTTTACAATAAACCCTTACCCTAACCCCACATCCTAATCCCACATCAAAACTTTATAAATTTAAATTTAAAAGTATAAAAGTAAAATTGGCCCAGGTCAGAATCGTACCACGACCTCAAGGTTGGCAGGCCACTGTGTTACACACTGCTCTACAGCTACTGTCGCCCCGAGCTCTGTTTAGAGAAGTTATAAACAAAGAGCAATAGAATCTCTATCTATAGAGTATAAATAAACCGTTAATGACCAGATGGCCCGAAAAAACACCACTGCGATAGTATAGCCTATTGGGGTTCTAGACGCAATACATTTTGTTTACGCAATTATTTCAAGTAGATCTATTGTTATTTATTTGTAGTGGTGGATCGACAAAGTCAGAGGAAGCTGTTGAGCTTTACGTTAAGGCTGGTAACAACTTCAAGATGGCTAAGAAATGGGCAGGTAAGCAGTAGTTACGTAAAGCAGTTATTTTTAAGTTTTTAACCTGTGCTTCATTATCAGCTGATGTTTTCAAGGTTGTCTTAGGAAGTCAAGCGAATACAGTTAGTCTCAGAGATTATAAGCAAAATGTTTTATTTTTCATCTGTTCATCTATAAGATAAATCATATATCATGTAATTAATCTATCATGTAATTAATCTATCATGTAATTAATCTATCATGTAATTAATCTATCATGTAATTAATCTATCATGTAATTAATCTATCATGTAATTAATCTATCATGTAATTCATCTATCATGTAATTCATCTATCATGTAATTCATCTATCATGTAATTCATCTATCATGTAATTCATCTATCATGTAATTCATCTATCATGTAATTCATCTATCATGTAATTCATCTATCATGTAATTCATCTATCATGTAATTGATCTATCATGTAATTCATCTATCATGTAATTGATCTATCATGTAATTCATCTATCATGTAATTGATCTATCATGTAATTCATCTATCATGTAATTCATCTATCATGTAATTCATCTATCATGTAATTTATCTATCATGTAATTCATCTATCATGTAATTCATCTATCATGTAATTCATCTATCATGTAATTCATCTATCATGTAATTCATCTATCATGTAATTCATCTATCATGTAATTCATCTATCATGTAATTCATCTATCATGTAATTCATCTATCATGTAAGTCATCTATCATGTAATTCATCTATCATGTAATTCATCTATCATGTAATTCATCTGTCATGTAATTCATCTGTCATGTAATTCATCTATCATGTAATTCATCTATCATGTAATTCATCTATCATGTAATTCATCTATCATGTAATTCATGTATCAGGTAATTCATCTCTCAGGTAATTCATCTATCAGGTAATTCATATACCAGGAAATTCATCTATCAGATAATTTTAGGTAGATATTTAAATTATCATTAATATTAAAAATTATTTAATTTTTATAAAATTACATTTATTAAATTCTATAAGTTTTATGTATCTTTACAATCAAACCTACCTTTACAATCGGACTTACTGTGGTATATATTTGTGTGCAACACAAATATAACATTTAGAATTATATGATAAGTCCTAGTTAAGCTTGTTACTCTTTGTATTGTAATCGCACACAACCTAGGTTGAGCAGGACTTGTGGTGCCTTGTTATTTATAGATTTACTATTCTAGGGTGGTTCTCTGTTGATATTTCAACATAGATAAACAAGGAATGTAATTATATTAATAAAGCATGGACAAACTCAAACCTCTAAGTTAGCATGTAGTTTGTGCTTGCTTGATTGATTTGTTGATTGATATTTTAGCTGCGGGCGATGCTTTCTGCAAGGCAGCCGTTCTGAACACAAAGATAGAGCAGCGACATGAGTCTGCCACTCAGTATGTGGAGGCTGGGAACTGCTTCAGAAAGGCTGATCCTAACGGTTAGTAGTAGTAGTTACTATGTTTAACGACATTATCATCAAAGCGTGAAATGCAAAAGTACACATACAAATGGGTCATCAAAGAGGATAAATAAATCCTATCTAGTTGACAGCCCACAATCATAAGCAAACACACAGACAACAGCTCATAATAATACGCCAATTTATGTAAATTACAATGTATGGTTACCATGACTCTACCAGCCTCCCTGTGGCTCATTGCTAAATCATACTATGTACCTAGGAACTATCATTGATCTACAGCACGGTTATGATATAAACCCATTGAGGAATTGGTGTCTGGTTTTGCTGTCCCAGTTGTATTTGCAGGTGAAATCTTATACTAATTGTGCCCGTGCCACAAGAATCTATACCATGACAAGAATCTCTACGATGAACTGAAGGAGAAGTTTCAAAACCTTTCAAAATCTATCATTTAGTCAATGAAATGTTTATTTGTGAGAAATGAGATGTGATTTTTAGTGCCTCAAAAAATTTTTTCTAGCTATGCTTCCGAGGAACTATTAACAAGTTTTGGTACCTTCAAACTGCTTGAATTTTTTTACTTTCAGCTTATATATAAACAAATATAAACATACTTAGTAAGCAAATATGCAGATAAAGAAGATGACGTGGGCTATAGCACTGTTATTGTGTCTATTTGCATGAACTAGCAATATCTTAATAAAATAGATTCACATTTAAATAACTAAGTTGTTTATACTACTGGCTGCAGCCAGTGGCGATGTCTGTAGGGTACTCGACCGCAGATCAGTATGAGCGGGGTTCAAATCCCGGGCTCGCCCGTCACTGACATCGCTTTCGACTGAGGAAATTGACGTTAACATTAGCTTTATATCTCCATGCCATTAGAATTTGAATAATTATATGATTACAGAGCTTAAGCCATTAGCTCTCCTGACATCTTTTGTCAATGCAGTGGATGACAAACGATACTGTATAAATTGTATCGTATAATTGTTTTTAGATAGTCATTTAATTTGCTGCTATTGACAGCTTAGACTAACCAATGGCTCTTATTACAATTGACTGCTGTGGAATTAATTTGTCATTTTTGTATTTTTGTTAATTGTTGTAGAAGCTGTGAATTGTCTGCTGAAAGCCATTGAAATATTGACTGATATGGTTTGTTATTTCTACAAATTATCTGCAGTTAGAGGCACAATTATTATTAAACAAGTTCAAGTGTTCAAATGTTTTTAAAATACTCCTACAAATATATGTTCTTATTTGCATATATACAGATCAGTTATAAGTAAGTCCAGTCCATATTTTTAACAGGACAAATCTCATTTGTTAGCTTTTCTGGATTTCAATGGATTGAAATTGATTAACTGCCCTCTGTCTCTCTCTCTCCTAGTGCACTGCCTACTGGCAGATCTATGGTATATAACGCCTCCACTCTTCTCTATCTGCCGCTTTCCTCTTCATGTCCACATATGAGCGGATCTTTAAATTATGTAATATTCCTAATCTCGATCTGCCTCTTCTTCTCTTTCTTTCCATTCTGACTTCTATGACCTTCTTTAGTAAACTATCCCCCTTGCACTTGTCCTATCCAATTCTTCATCCTATTTCTTATAGCATTTATCTAATATTTTTTTACCCACCCCTTTGTCGAAGTTTGAAGACTTCTTCATTTGTAACTTTTAACTGCCCTAGGTTGCAAAATTCTACTGATTAAATATTGATTGATTAACTGGCAATTGATTGCTTGATTGATTGATTGATTGACAGATTGAGTGAGTGACTGACTGTGATTTACTGATTTATTTTTGTGATTGAAAATTGATGGATTGACTGACTTATTGATTTATTGATTAATTGACTGATTGATTCACTGACTTATTTATTGACTGATTGATTGACTGAGTGATTAATTGACTGATTGAGTGATTGACTGATTTATTGACTGATTGATTGACAGAGTGATTGACTGATTTATTGACTGATTGATTGCCAGAGTGAATGAGTAATTGACTGATTGATTGACTAATTTATTGACAGATTGATTGAATGAGTGATTGATTAATTGACTGACTGATTGATTGACTGATTGATTTAACTGTTTTATTGACTGATTGATTGACTGAGTGATTGATTTATTGACTGATTGATTGATCAGCTGATTGATCAGCTGATTAATAGACTGATTGATTGACTGAGTGATTGATTAACTGATTGATTGATTGGCAGGGTAGATTCACAGTGGCTGCGAAGCATCACATAACAATAGCTGAGATCTATGAGACTGAGATAGTTGATCTGCAAAAGGTCTGTGTATACATGTATATAGATTTGATTAATATGGGAGTTTGTTCTTTATTTCTTGGCTCCTACAGTCACCCAGTAAATTAATTATTCACAAATAACAAGTTAGTCTTGGATAAACTTTAAACTAAATCCGGAAGTTTTGAATGCCATGAAACTGTTGTGCCCTGTTATTCTATCTTTAGCTTTCACATTGCATATATTCAACTATATTTTTTTAATAAGTTTTTCTTCTGCCATTACTTGAGGTAGATAATATTCCAAGATTTACCTCTACCCGCTGCCCTACTGGATTAGCGTTGATGTCTCGTATCACTAGATGTCCATGTGACTAGTAAACCATGTTCTATAGTAACAGTAAAGCCTTAAAGTCAGTTTCCTCATCAGAAAAACGATGTTAGGGACGTCCTAGCATCACATGTCTATATTAATCGATTTACCTAAGGCTTTCTGAACAACTTTTTAAAGATAAAAAAGATCCCATATGATGCCAGACCGGTGGTTTATTAATGCACAAGACTGTTAGTATAATGGAATGATTTGATTAATTATCGGAGAGGTGTTTTAATTAATTGTAATTGATGAAATATTTAATTAGTTATTATAATTAATTGTAATTGATTAACTATTTAATTAGTTATTTGAATTAATTGTAATTGATAACTATTTAATTAGTTATTATAATTAATTGTAATTGACTGCAGGCTGTAGCTAACTATGAACAAGCCGGAGACTACTATAAGGGCGAGGAGTCGTCAAGGTAGTCATCTAACTCTTTATTCTCTATCTCAGTGTACTGCCTAACGGCAGGTCCATATATAGCTCCTCCTGTCAACTGTATCCTCAGCTTTTCTTTTCATCTCTGTACATATACGTATCATCTCTACTTATGTTTTCAGAAAGGTTCGTAGTCTGTTTCTAATCATTTCCCATGCAATCCAGAATATCTCTCAGAAGCCTGTCCCCTTAATTTCTGTCTATCTAGTTCTTGATTCTATTTCTTACTGCATTTACTGCTCCTTAGGTAAACTATACATTAATATAGTATTAATATACTTCAGTACTATCAAACGTATTAGCATTCATCATCAGCTTCTTTTTCCCATGAATCCCAGTTTAATGAATCCCTTCTTTTCCAATCAATATATTATCAAATGTATCAACATTACACTAATAACTTGACAATTATCACGTACTGATTGATATTAATTACTTGATTTATAATTGGTTGTTTTATATTAATTGCTGATATATGATTGGTTATTTTATATTAAATTGCTGATATAGGATTGGTTGTTTTATATTAATTGGTGATGTGTTAACAGCTCAGCTAACAAGTGCATGTTGAAGGTCGCTCAGTACTCAGCTCAGCTGGAGCAATACGAGAAAGCTATCTCCATCTATGAGCAGGTACGGGGCTCTCTCTCTCTCTCTCTCTCTCTCTGTCTGTCTCTATGTATCTCTGTCTCTGTCAGTTAACTGGCAGTTAACTGTCAGTTAACTGATAGTTAACTGACAATACTACAGTGATTAGAGGCATTTTAATCACTGCCTGCAATAATTGTGCAACAGTTATTCTTTTTTCAGGTAAATTAAGTGATATAAGAATAAGGAACCTGCGTGTTTATTTAATTAAAATTCTTTAATTGGTTCTTTTATTTGAGTAATTTCGGTTTTACCTACCAATTTGCAGCCTTCATGTTGTTTTATTCCATAATTTCAGTACAAAAATGAACTCAAATCTATAAATGAACTATAGAAGCATACTTAGAAATAAATTGATGCTGTCATGAACCACCATATCAGTCTGATTTTTCTACACGCAGGCGGCGCAGTCAGCTTTTGCTTAATAGTGCTAGATGCTGTCTTGAACTATGATATGACTTGATTTTTCTACACACAGGTGGTTTAGTCAGCGATGTTTAATAGTGCTAGATGTTGTCTTGAACTATGATATCACTTGTTCCTACACACAGGTGGCTCAGTCAGCGATGTTTAATAGTGCTAGATGTTGTCTTGAACTATGATAACACTTGTTCGTACACACAGGTGGCTCAGTCAGCGATGTTTAATAGTACTGGATATTGTCATGATCTATGATATCACATGATTGTTCGTACACGTAGATGACGCAGTCAGCAATGTTTAATAGTGCTAGATGTTGTCTAGAACTATGATTGCTCATACACACAGGTGGCTCAGTCAGCGATGGACAATCAGTTGTTGCGGTACGGTGCTAAGGATCATTTTTTCCGCGCCGCTCTGTGTCGTATGTGCGTGGACGTACAGGACGCCTCCACGTCCATCAGCAAGTACGAGGATATGTTTCCCTCGCTCAGTGACTCCAGGGAGATCAAGCTCGTCAGGGTCAGAGTCATTGTCTGTCTGTGCTTTAAACAAACTTGTGTCTGTGCTTAAAATAAACTTGTGTCTGTGCTTAAAATTAACTTGTGCCTGTGCTTTAAACAAATTTGTATCTGTGCTGTAAACAAACTGGTTTCTGTGCTTTAAACAAACTTGTGCCTCTGCTTTAAACAAACTTGTGCCTTTGCTTTAAACAAACTTGTGTCTGTGCTGTAAACAAACTTGTGCCTGTGCTGTAAACAAACTTGTGCCTGTGCTTAGAACAAACCTGGGCCTATTTTTTATTTATTTATTGCTTTAAAATCTTTGAATGTCTAAATGGCGTAGGGGTAACGTCATGAAGTTTTATATGACAAATCCTGAGGTGAATTGAACCCTCGTGGGTTCGAATCCCGGCCGCCCTGATCAGAGAGTAAAATCTCGGACATTCACTGGACTGGTTATACGGAAAATGGTCTAAATCGCCTAACGGATTAAACATGTTGTATTAAAAGTGATAGATATCAACATAGTTGATAATTCACTATAATGCGTGTTTAATTTAATTTCAGGCGTAGTAACCCATATATGAATCTTAGACATTCAACAATGCAACAAGAAATAGAAAAGCAAATAGGCTGTGCATAAATTGAGCTCTGTGACAATTACTTATAGAATTAGGCATATAAAGCTATAATAAACTCAGAACATCAAAACACTTAACTAGCAAATTAGTATTATCCAGCAAGCACATTCTAAACTTTAATCTATCCCTATCTTCGTTTCTTTCTATTTTTAGTGATACGTACTCGATTGATTGATTTTAGTCTGTAACAATTGGATTAGTTGATACTAATAATGAGTTGGATGATTGATTTTAGGTGATAGGTACTCCATTGATTGATTGTAGGTGATAGGTACTCCATTGATTGATTGTAGGTGATAGGTACTCCATTGATTGATTTTAGGTGATAGGTACTCCATTGATTGATTTTAGGTGATAGGTACTCCATTGATTGATTTTAGGTGATAGGTACTCCATTGATTGATTTTGAGGTGATAGGTACTCCATTGATTGATTTTAGGTGATAGGTACTCCATTGATTGATTTTAGGTGATAGGTACTCCATTGATTGATTTTAGGTGATAGGTACTCCATTGATTGATTTTAGGTGATAGGTACTCCATTGATTGATTTTAGGTGATAGGTACTCCATTGATTGATTTTAGGTGATAGGTACTCCATTGATTGATTTTAGGTGATAGGTACTCCATTGATTGATTTTAGGTGATAGGTACTCCATTGATTGATTTTAGGTGATAGGTACTCCATTGATTGATTTTAGGTGATAGGTACTCCATTGATTGATTTAGGTGAGGTAGATTGATTTAGGTGATAGGTACTCCATTGATTGATTTTAGGTGATAGGTACTCCATTGATTGATTTTAGGTGATAGGTACTCCATTGATTGATTTTATAGGTGATAGGTGATAGGTACTCCATTGATTGATTTTATTGATTGATTTTAGGTGATAGGTACTCCATTGATTGATTTTAGGTGATAGGTACTCCATTGATTGATTTTAGGTGATAGGTGCTCCATTGATTGATTTTAGGTGATAGGTGGTAGATACTCCATTGATTGATTTTAATTGATTTACCCGTTTGATTGATTTTAATAATTAAATTTTTTAATTGATTAAATTAATTTTTAATTAATTTAATCAATTTATTGATTTTATTTTAATCGACATCAACTTCTGTGACTGAATGACTAGATATTAACTCTACTGATTTACTGATTGACTAGATATTAACTCGACTGATTTACCGATTGACTAGATATTAACTCGACTGATTTACTGATTGACTAGATATTAACTCGACTGATTTACTGATTGACTAGATTTTAACTCGACTGATTTACTGATTGACTGGATATTAACTCGACTGATTTACTGATTGACTGGATATTAACTCGACTGATTTACTGATTGACTGGATATTAACTCGACTGATTTACTGATTGACTGGATATTAACTCGACTGATTTACTGATTGACTGGATATTAACTCGACTGATTTACTGATTGACTGGATATTAACTCGACTGATTTACTGATTGACTGGATATTAACTCGACTGATTTACTGATTGACTGGATATTAACTCGACTGATTTACTGATTGACTGGATATTAACTCGACTGATTTACTGATTGACTGGATATTAACTCGACTGATTTACTGATTGACTGGATATTAACTCGACTGATTTACTGATTGACTGGATATTAACTCGACTGATTTACTGATTGACTGGATATTAACTCGACTGATTTACTGATTGACTGGATATTAACTCGACTGATTTACTGATTGACTGGATATTAACTCGACTGATTTACTGATTGACTAGATATTAACTCGACTGATTTACTGATTGACTAGATATTAACTCGACTGATTTACTGATTGACTAGATATTAACTCGACTGATTTACTGATTGACTGGATATTAACTCGACTGATTTACTGATTGACTGGATATTAACTCGACTGATTTACTGATTGACTGGATATTAACTCGACTGATTTACTGATTGACTGGATATTAACTCGACTGATTTACTGATTGACTGGATAATATTCATTGACTAGATATTATTGATTAGATATTAACTCTCACCTCTATGACCTCACGCAGGCGCTGCTGGCAGCCTGTGAGGAGCAGAACGTGGACGACTTCACTGCGGCAGTGCGAGACTACGACTCGATTTCTCGCCTCGACCAGTGGTACACGACCATCTTGCTCAGGATCAAGAAGAGCATCGAGGGCGAGGGCACACTCAGATAGGCTTGTTGTTGTTGCTGTCCCACCACCGCCCCGTCGTGCTGACTTCCTCCTTCCACTGCAGAAGTCCTTGACTTCTAATCAGCTTTGATTCGCTGCTAGACGCCAACTTGCCTAGTGGAGTGTGCGAAACGGGGAAAGGAAATTCTGGAATTGTGTTTAAAAGCTGGAGATGAGAGCTATCGTTGATTTTTCTGTTATTATTAAAAAGAGAAGACGTGCTGTAGGTGATGGATTTATAAAAGTAAATTAATGGGGACAATGAAATATTGAAAAAATTATAGTGTTGTAATTTTAAGATATCATATAATTAAATTAGATTAAAACATTTAATAATATTGTTTAATTTAAGTCTAAGAGCTTTTTGCTTGCAATATACTAGTGATATTTATGAAGAGTTTCTAGAGAGATGGCAACGCTGGCTCTGCTCTTACTGTCTTCATCTGTCAATGGTAGCGGTTAGGACTCGTTAGCATCATGTGATGATGTGGAACATCGTCATTGTTTGATGATGTGAAATTAAATATGAGCATCATGTGTGGTATATAAACACACTTTAGCGATGTGGCATATTATCATCATTTGATGATGTTTTTTCATGTGATATGACCTTTTGATTGTAGTAGCTATTAACTGTGAATACTTTCTGCCTTTGAAGGATAGCTCATAGAATTGTTTTCAAAGTGACTTGTTGTGAAGAACTTTATAAAGAGCTGGGAATATTGACTTTGATATACAAAACTGTATTAACAAGGTTTTTGTAATAACTTAAAATAGTTCTTTTTTCATATTCTGTTTATAGAACTATTTGTTTTTAAGGTCAAATTTGCGTAAAATATTAAATATTTTTGGAGTGAGAACGTTAGGTAAAATTTAGAACTTTATTTCGATGTCTTCAGGAAGCTCATTTGAGTAATTAGAGTTTAATGATTGACTGATTGAAAAAATTAATTAGAGTTTAATGATTGACTGATTGAAAAAATTAATTAGAGTTTAATGATTGACTGATTGAAAAAATTAATTAGAGTGTAATGATTGACTGATTGAAAAAATTAATTAGAGTTTAATGATTGACTGATTGATTGAACAGCTGGTTGTTTGACGACTGTTGTTCGTATCAAATGGTAGAATAAAATAATCTTCTTTTCCTTACTATTTGCACGAGGCCATTATATGGACATTAAGTATTAGGACTATCGTAAAGTCTGCAAGATTGTTGGGTAGTAATTGTTTAATGTTTAAGTTTTGTGCTTGTGCAGTAATTTGTAGTTTCTACAAGTTTTATACGCGTGCATTGCATATAATACTGCGTGTAGATATGTGTTTGTCTGTGTGTGTGTATGTGTGTGTGTGTGTGTATGGATGCCTTGATGTGTGTTAGAGAGTATGATACGTGCATCCAGTTATGTGTGTACGTTGCTCTACGTGTCTATGTCATCCTACTTGTTTGTGTATTTGTTCTGGTATTTTGATATGAATACTGTGTACGTATCCATGTGAGTCTATTTTATCATGCTTCATGTGTCTCTAATGTCACCAGAAAATTAGAAAACGGGAGATAAATGATTGATTGTGTTGTGTAATAGTTTTCTAATGTAACTTAACATTTATTACTGTGCTCAACCATAAAGCGTCCCTGACATCGTTAGATGAGGAAACGGGCGTTAAATCTTTATTATTACACTACGGTATATATAAATATATGAGCATTGAAATCCTGCTTGTATTGTTGCCATACACAGAGAAATCCCAGTTTAACTAGAGGGTCGGGATACGATTAGACTTTCTCCAGTCCTCTCTGTCCCACACCATATCATCAGTCAATCCTCTATTCATGTCCTTCTTAATCACCGCATCCCACATCAATTGTGCTATGCTATTTAACATCAGACTATTACAGAAAGAAACAAATCAAACTGATTTATTAATATTTTACCAGCTGCGGGCTACATTTACGTTTCCAACAATCGGTCAATAATTCTTATTGACTGATTGATTGATTGAGCTTTGGTAATGGCTTCTTTTAAAAGTGATTTATTTGTTGATCGATGGAGTGTTCTTTATTTTGTGTAATGCAGATTTTGAAGATGAAAAATATGCCTCGAACGTTTGATTCTAATCTAGAGAGAGAACCTATTGATCATATACACGAATTCTGTGCTCATAAACATTGTAATTATTAATAGTTTCTGTGACATCTGTCTTTAACGTCAGTCAGCGTCATGTGCAGAAACTGACGGTAAATATCTAAATCACTATTTCGCTGCGAGTCTCTAAATATCTGCTTTTGCTAATAAAACACCATCTGTTGGGGCGGCTTGTGGTACATGAGTTATCTTGCGTAGTGTCACGTCTCATTGATCCTCGTCATTCTGTAATGATGTTCTAATTATTTCATTTGATTTGTGTATAATGTGTGGAAGAACTAGGAAGGACAAAATGGAAAATGAATATGTGAGGATGAATTTGAATGTTGAGGGGATCGGGGATAGGTTGGCTCAGTCGAGATTGAGATGGTATGGGCATATTGTTAGAAAGGCAGATGCGGATGTAGTAAAGAAAGTTTTGGGGGAAGAGCTGGATGTTAAGCTAGAGAGAGGTAGACCACAATTGACGTGGGATGCGGGAATTAAAAAGGACATGAAAAATATGGGATTGACTGATGATATGGTATGAGACAGGCAGGACTGGAGAAGGTCTATTCGTATCCCGACCCTGATTCAACTGGGATTTAAGGGAAGACGATGATGATGATTCATTTGTGTAGCCAATAACTTTAACGTCGTTCTCACTCTCTACAGATGATGTAGCCTGAACTTCTCTAGTCCAAGCTGGTAATAAGAGAAACTAATAAAGCACACAAACATGGAGCCTAAACTACTGATAAAACGTGTTTACTCTGCAGTTGGTTATCACTGTTAACTTAACGTTCGTTTCTTGATCTGATGACGATATTGAGGACGTCCTAAGCAAAGTCTACATCTCCCAGAGCCACAAAACTGACTTTATTCTCTCCTGCTATCACAATCCTATCTGTCCCATCTCCCTGCTTCACCGGACCCTCCCCGCCGTTACCTATCTTCTCCACTCCCCTGGAGGTGGGGCCCCCCGGTCTGGGTTGGTCGTAAATAGGGTTGTCGAAGCTAGGGTTTGGGGTGCCTCTCTTCTGACCTGGAGATGATGGCTGATTCTCTACTGGGCCTGAGAATGAACAAATAAAAATGAACATATAAAAGATTGTTTTAACAATCTTTTATATGTTCATTTTATCATGATAGACAACTGCAGTTAACTGGAAGCCAAATCAAGGAAAAAAAGCTAATGTTAACGTCAGTTTTCTCACTCGAAAGCGATGTAAGTGACAGGCAAGCCCAGGATTTGAACCCCACACATACTGATCCGCGGTCGAGTATCTTACCGACATCGCCACTGGCTCCAGCCAAAACGGAAACGAGGAAGACCTAGAAGTACTTGGCTAAATACGATCAACAAGGATTTGAGAACATTAAACATTTCATGGAAAGACGCTGTGAAGATTGCTCATGATAGAAACGAATGGAGGAATATTGCCGCCCTAAGTTCTGTACAGAACGCAAGAAACTGATGATGATGATGATAGAACACATGCCATGATTGTAAAATAGAGGTCAAGGTTATGATAGCACACAAGCAATGATTGTAAAATAGAGGTCAAGGTCATGATAGAACACATGCAATGATTGTAAAATAGAGGTCAAGGTCAAATGACACATTTCATGATAGAGGTCTACGGTTCAAGAGACACTGGTCATAGAGACCACAAACCCTTGATCTGTGGGAACTGACGTCAAATACATCAGCTTTCTGACCTCAGTGAAGAGCTCTCTGATTAGGTTGCTATAGAAAATATGTGACAGATTTTGTAATAACAGTAGTAGGAGTGGTAGTAGTATTAGTAATAGTAGTAACAAAATTATAATAGAAAGAAAGAGAACGAGAGAGAGAGAGAGTGCGTGAGTGAATGAGTGAGTGAGAGAGTGAGTGAGAGAGAGTGAGAAATCTGTAAAAATCGATAGAGAGTAGAGAAAGTAGCAAGAAGCAATGAGAAAAGAGATCTCAAGAGATTAAGAGAGAAAAAGAGAAGCATAAGAAAGAAGGACGTAAAAGTGCATGTAAGACAGGGACTGTTAGTACCTGGCTCAGAATGCTCGGAAGCTGGAGTGGGTGGAATGACGGACTTATTGGACGCTGACAATCCGGACAAGCTGTTGCGGATCTGGATGAGAGTCTGCGGGTGACTCCTGCAGAAGATGACGAACCCAACGAGAAGCAGCATGAGCAGAATCGCTCCGATGACTCCGCCCAAAATGGCGCCAAGTCTAGAACTAGTCACGCCCTCTGGTTCTGTTGAAAATATATCACTCGACAAGTTCATGACATAACGCACTTGTTTACAGATTTTTTATTGATTTGTAATATCCTTCTTCCTCACCCTAGTAATCGTTTCAATAATCCTGCACATTTTAGCTACAGCGCAGATTTAAGAATAATCTTCCTTCGTGAGTTTATTTGTTGCTGACTTCATGATCTGAGATTTCAATCCAGGCCTCTTTATTCTGAGGCGTACGCGATACCAAAGTGTTAATCTATCGTCGCCAATAGCGACGTCGGTAAGATACTCGACCGCGGATCAGTAAGTGCGGGGTTCAAATCCTGAGCTCGTCCGTCACTGACATCGCTGAGACTTCGACTTTGACTTTGACTTTGACTGAGAAAACTGACGTTAACCTTAGCTTTATCAGCTTTAAACCAAGCTTTCCATACATGTAAATTTGTTATGTTTGTTAAAGTTTTTACGATAACACCTGAGGCGGTAGAATGTCGATCAATGTTTGCTACAGATCAGTAGGTTCCAGGGTTCAAATCCAGTTACATGCTTCACTGACATGTTTACTAGATAGAATACCGACGTTAAATCAAACATGATCTTGTTACTGTACATTTATAGCGCTCATATCAGGAGAATAATGGCTGAACGATTAGCATGCTCGCCTCGTTATAAGCGAATGAACGACTCGTAGGTTCAATGCTCAGTCAACAATCCATGGACAATTCCTAGAGCTCCGGGAAGATTGATCGTATGTCTAAGATAGTAGTTAATTGGTGTAAGCTGTGGGCGGCAAAAGATATGGCTAATCATCCAAATTGGTAGAATTGAAAATAGCTCGAATAGTTTTCGTCGACCATGACATTGCTAAAGCAACGTTAATCTGAGAAACAACCAATGAAGGGGAGGAATTAAGTACTGCAGTAATATACTGTCTGAAGCCAGTCGCAATGTCGGTAAGATATTCGACCGCGGAACAATATGTGTGGGGTTCAAATCCTGGGCTCGTTCGTCATTGACATAGCTTTCGAGTGAGGAAACTGATTTTAACATTAGCTTAGCTTTTTATACTGTTATTGATCCCATTTAGCTATTTACCTGTAAAAGTAGATATTACAGATAGATAGATGTACAGAAAGACCAATAATGATTGAGTAAATATAGTTATTAAACCAATTAAAACTTTAGCAATTAAAAGACTATTTAACAATTGAAGTACTTGCCCAATTTAGGAATATCAGAGTTCCAGACGAGTGGAGGGAGGGGAGGGTCTGTTGGGGGCAGTGGCCAATGAAAAGGGCTGGTAGGCCTGGAGGGGGTGGGGCTTGATGTTGGAGGCGGGGCTGTAGTAGGAGAGACGGAGCTTGTAGGCTCTGATGTGGGGGGTGGTAGTGAGAAATCTGAGACATAACAAATAAATTGTTTAATTATCATAACGAATTTTGACTGGAATAATAATAATAATTAGAGTGCTACAGTCATCAATGACAACATCGAGCACTATTGACCGTGGCATCAATTCAACTCATTCGCTGAAATCTTTCATTCTAAGACAGTCAAATCAGCAAAATGTATATTTTTATATAGAAATTAAATTACCTAGTAACTTTTATTATTATCGTTATTTTACTCGGTTACTAATGCGCCTTACTGACAGACAAATACTAACAATATATGTGCACAATGCAAAATTCAAAAGCATAAAATTGTAATATTACTAACATGCTAGTTTTATTCACAACAAAACTTTGAAAATAATAACTATGTCTCTGAAAATAACTATGTGACTGAAGATGGCCGATATATTTAATATAAATAAACCAAATACTTAGCTAGTAAATAACACCAACTGCACGTTCGTTAGCGGACCTAATCAACAGATACTTGCAGAAACATATATAATACATATACAATACATATGCAATACAAATACAACACATACAATGCATATAATACAAAACATATACAAGATACATAGAAACAACAGACACAAGCAGACAGACACTACATACAGCAGACGGGCACGAAGCAATACTCCCACGTGACGGCTGGATCAGTAGTGAAGCACCAGGGACCGTCAGGACGGGTGGAGTTAGGATTGCGGCAGTAGTTGGAGGCCTCAGCCACGGAGTCGTCAGGGAAGAGGGCCGCTCGGTTGAGCGTGTGCGGGTGCGGTGTGCGCCGGGACCAGCGCTGACAGGGTCTCCCGGTCACAGTGGAGGAGCGACGTCCCTGATAACTGAGTCCTAGAGGATCCGTAGAGAGTTTGCATTCTACGTGACAGAAATAAATCAATCGATCACTCGATCGAGTGATCAATCGATCGAGTGATCAATCGATCGAGTGATCAATCGATCAATCGATCAATAGACTTATGCGAAAAGATTTGTTAGTTAATCTATAGAGTGCCAGTTAATCTATAGAGTGCTCTTTAGGGAGCGAGCAAGCAGACTGCGAATAGGAATATGTATCATGGACTAGCTGCCACTAGATCGAATTCTAGATATATATATATATATATATATATATATATATATATATATATATATATATATATATAGAGAGAGAGAGAGAGAGAGAGAGAGAGAGAGAGAGAGAGAGAGAGCAAGAAAGAGAGGAAGAGAGAAAGAGAGAGAGAGAGAGAGAGAGAGAGATAGAACTATGTTTATTTCGATACACTCAAAATATGCAGTGACATACACAAACAGGGGCGTCAAAGAGGTTACAAGTAACCTATCTAGTTGACCACCCTTCAATCATACAAATTGAAAAATAACTAGGTAATCTAAATAAACCTGAAATACAAGTAAAAGAAATTTTAGTTAATAAAGTTTGCAATAATAACAGGAATTTAACAAGAGAATATTAATTTGCTTCTGCCGATAAATCTGAGCTTCAGAGAATCGCTACAGAGAAACACAGAGAACTAAACAGAAACACAGCGTAGCGCTTAATTAGTTAAAAATTGAAACTTAAGAAAAATTCCATAGATAATTAAACAAGATAGCCCAGTATATGATTTCAACGAACGAACTAATCAACATAATCAATGTTGAAACGCACTCAACAAATCCAATCCCATGATATTGTATTATTACAGATTAATTTAATGCTTATGACAATGAAACTTATAATAACAATGAAATAAAGTAGAGAGATGGAGAAGGAGAGAGAGAGAGAGAGAGAGAGAGAGAGAGAGAGAGAGTACAGGAAATGTGGAAAATATATTTTTATTGGCAAAATATTTTACATAGCTACCAGTGGATCAAGCTGATCTGAGAGTAAAATACTCGAACATACACTGGACTGGTTATAGGGAATGTGATCTAAATTGCCTATTGGATATAACATGTGGTATTAAACGTGATAGATATCAACAGAGTTGATCATTTCACTATAATACGTGTTTACTTTTTAAAATATAGCCTACTCTCACGAGTCTAACCGCAGAAGGGGACGTTGCAGGATTCCCAGCGACTCTCAGGGTCCGTGGTGTAGCACCACACCCCCTCGTTCCAGTTTGACGAGGGGTTACGACACTTGTTCCCCGCCGCCGTCGCGTTGCCGTCAGGAAACTCGTGCGTAGCGTCGGTGTAGTAGTTGCGATGAGGCTGGCTCGAGTTCCACGCCTGACAGGTTCGATTAGTCTCGGTGGTGCTAAGTGATCCGGCGTATTCGTGACCTCCTGAGGTCAACTTGCAGTCTATTATTCAGAAATAAATATAATAAAGAAGCTAAAAAAAGCTAATGTTAACGTCAGTTTCCTCAGTCGAAAGCGATAACAGTGGCGGTCGAGCCCAGGATTTGAACCCCGCACACACTGATCCGCGGTCGAGTGTCATACCGAAATAATAATAAAGGTTTAACGTCCGTTTCCTCATCCAAGGATGATGACAGGGATGTCATTATACAAATAAATAAATTCTTTTATCGATCAATCAATAAATCAATTGATGGACTAATTAAAGAAATTAAAGTAAACATTTTTATATAAAATATAAATAAAAACACAAGTCAGTCAATTCATAAATTAATCAGTTAAGCAGTTAATTTCCTCTCAGGCAATTAAATCTAAGTCAATCTAAATCAATCAATTAAATCTAAGTCAATCTAAATCAATCAATTAAATCTAAGTCAATCTAAATCAATCAATTAAATCTAAGTCAATCTAAATCAATCAATTAAATCTAAGTCAATCTAAATCAATCAATTAAATCTAAGTCAATCTAAATCAATCAATTAAATCTAAGTCAATCTAAATCAATCAATTAAATCTAAGTCAATCTAAATCAATCAATTAAATCTAAGTCAATCTAAATCAATCAATTAAATCTAAGTCAATCTAAATCAATCAATTAAATCTAAGTCAATCTAAATCAATCAATTAAATCTAAGTCAATCTAAATCAATCAATTAAATCTAAGTCAATCTAAATCAATCAATTAAGTCTAAGTCAATCTAAATCAATCAATTAAATCTAAGTCAATCTAAATCAATCAATTAAATCTAAGTCAATCTAAATCAATCAATTAAATCTAAGTCAATCTAAATCAATCAATTAAATCTAAGTCAATCTAAATCAATCAATTAAATCTAAGCTGTAATTAGGTTCATCATACCAGTACACGTAAATCAGAGAAATTTTCAAGAAAACCTCTAAAGTCTGAGCAGAGATACAGAGCTGAAGGACTTACCTGTTGGATGAAACTTTATCGGCGCCTCTGTTGTCTGCTGTCCCACTGAAGCTGTACAACAAAGAAATATACTCCTATATTATACTCTTATATATATTATATATAACAATATATATTATATATTACACTCTTATAGGCCTGGCCCATATCTCTAGTGTCGGATTCAGGGGGAGGGCGGCAATCCCCCGCCCAAAATCTCTATGCAATTCCTTTTGCATTCAGTTAATCAGTTAATCAGTGGCAAGGCAGGGGGTCAGGTTCACTGTTGATAGCCAATCATACATATATGAACTGCTCCTACCGCCGAAACGGCTTCAAAAAAAGGTCAAGACACAGTCCAAACAAATCTTGTGGCCCTTCCCCTAACAATGCCTGGGTCCGCCCCAGCATGTCTAACCTACAAAACCTATTTATTATTATTTGTATATTTTATTTATTTGAGACAGTCTATTTGTATTCTATTTGTATCTCGACCCTGGTTAAACTGGGATTCAATGGAGGATGATGATGATGATGATTCTATTTATTTGAAACTGAAGGTTCAAATCCTGGGCTCTCGCGTCACTGGCATGGCTTTCGAGTGAGGAAACAGACTGAACATTAACTTTACCAGCTTTTTTTACTTGGCGCATATTTTATAGGCGTGACAAAGATTCCGAGCATAAAAATGATTGACCGTACCAACGACGAATGTTTGGACTGCTGGACTCGGACACTGTGGTCACAGTGGTCGAGAGTGACAACCACTGGCGTTCACAAGTGGACTACCCGACTGAGGCACTGACACTGTAGATTCTATTTATAGTCTCAAGTTAACTTAAGTTTGGTAAGTTAGTAAACATAGGGGGGCCTAAAGTGTTCGACTAATAATAGCAGACATTGGAGTGAAAAGATTCACTACGGGACATCACATGTTAAATCCGTTAGGCTACTTATTCCATTTTCCGTATAACCAGTCCAGTGAATGTCCGAAATATTACTTTAAAATCTGCGCGGCCGGGATTCGAAACCACAAGCGTTCGATTCACCTCAGGAGCTGTAATTTAAAACTTCATGAAGTATCTACACCTCTAACCACTACGCTATTGAGGCGTTCTAATTATTGAGACATTACAAATGTAAACTAGTTTTAACAATTCTAAAGAAAGACTATTTTACTAAAACAACATAAATTTAACCCTTTCTTTACCAGGATAATTTTTTAAACTAGAGTAAAACAACGCTATTGATCAGCTTTTAAGCTAATGATTCTGGGTAATTGGTCTCTCTCGCATCCAGACTGCAAGAGCGTCTTAGTTGGGTATGTGATTTTTCAAGTACCGCTGGTAAAACAGGGCTAGTTATTTAAAGTCATAGATATAGCCTAACTTGTAATAGGAAGAGGACTTCAAAGTAAAAACAGTAGGACTAAAGAAAGGATTAACAAAACATCTAACCAGACACGACGGTGAGCAGTAGGAGCAGATTCAGAGGAAATGACTTCCTGGTAAGCATTGCTGTCATTTGATTCCAATCGACTAGTCGTAGAACTCTAGTCCTAAGCTTGTGCCACACTCCGGGCTGTCCCTAGCCGCGCTACAACTCCACTTGATGCTTCCAAACTAACTTGACAACTGAGATCAATTAACCGAGAACTGCACTTATGTTCTAACAGTCAATCAATGCACTAGTTTCTGAAGATTACAAAGAACATGATGGCTAAAATCATTGTGAAAAAAACTAATATTAACGTCAGTTTCTTCACTCGAAAGCGATGTCAGTGACGGGCGAGCCCAGGATTTGAACCCCGCATATTCTGATCCGCGGTCGAATATCTTACCGACATTGCCACTGGCTCCAGCCACATCGCCACTGGCTCCAGCCAGTGTTGAAGATAAATCAAACATTTAAACGAATGAGCTATGTGAAATATTCTCTACAGTGTGAGCTACTAGTGGCTAACATGGGACGAACACTTACGGTGAATGGTATATCATGAATATAAATGTGAATCTCGGGTCTGCAAGTTAAAGATAAGCAGTGAGAACTGAAGAACGCTGGAGAAGTTTAGACGCAAATAAATTCATTCCTTTTGGCACCCTGTAAAGATCTCTACCATATCTCTATGTTAAAGTAGCTGCGCTTATAATGAAATACGCTCCAAGGAGATTTCATGTTGCCTTCGTTTATATCTGCGTGCTACGCCCTAAGAGACACTTGAAGCTCTCGATTGATCCACCAAATGAAGCTTTTCGACCCAATAAGATTCTTTCAGGGTGAAGGGGAATGCGGTAGACACAACATTAATTGCAATTGATTTATAATAAATAAATAATTAATACACAGCATAGTAGGCCCTATTCTGCGGGCATCATGGCACTAACGAACTAAATACTTTCTATCATATTAATCGCCGTTATTCAATGATTAGCATTACACTCACGTAGCTTGGATTTTCTAATTGCATTATTTAGCAAACAACAATACATATATTACAGCCTCGTGGTTTTACTTGTCGTTGACTGACTGCTAGATTGCAGGATCCAATCTCGTTTAATTCTTTACGTGACACAATGCTGATAAAACGAGTAAAATATTTAAACTACTGTTTGGAACTCTCTGCCTCCTGATCTTCGCTCATGTTCTACTACTTCCACTACTACTACTTCTCCTCAGCACATTTATTTTGCAGATTGGTCTGGGTGAATTGATCTGTAGTGATGTGTGCTGTTGGGGACGTCCCTGACATCATCCCTGGATGAGGAAGAGGATGATAAACATTTAATAATAATATTATTATTACTTCCACTTTCCGTTGTTAGTTGAAAGCACATCTCTTACCAACATAGACTTTTCATCTTGCCTGACTGTTTTTTTTTATCACCGGAGCGGCACCGTTTAGGATCTTTTTCTTTCTCTTCAGCAAATGTTTTTCAGATCATTTGGGGCGAATTGATTTGTAGTGACATGTGATGAGGAACATTCCTGACATCATCCTTGCATGAGGAAACGGACGTTAAACCTTTATTATTATTATTATTACTATTATTACTTTTTTACCCGGTGTAAAGAACCTGTGGTTTGATTAAAAAAAACAATTCAAGCAATACGTGCTGAATCGCCGCCCGGCTACTCGAGGTCATCAATCGGCTTAAAAGCATTGTTGAAGCAGACTGCATTAAATCTTTGCAAAGTCATGGAAAGCCTTTGCCAAAGAAAAGATGTCTCTCGCTTATCGCCGGTTTGCTCTGCAAGCTTTTGTTCACTTTTAATAGCTCACACGTATATGCGCACTAATTTTCGTTCAATTGACTAATCAACAAACCGTATTGATCAACAAACCGTAACATACTGTATTGAGTACGTTTTACTTGACTCTGCAGAGATTCCAACTCGGATCTCTCTCGTAATTATCCGACGCGTTAACATTACGCTTCGTAGACTTACAAAGCGTAGAATGCTGGTGAAGCAGTAGCTAGCCAGGCTCGCTAGGGCCTGGCCTATCTGATTAGTCCCAGCCTATAGATTGGCTTAGGCTAGTCTGGTTCCCTCAAGCAAATTACTGCTTTGATTTTCTAGGATAGAGTTCATCTCTCTCTCACTCTCTCTCTTTATAGCTCTTTCTTTCTCTATTTCTCTTTCGCTCTGGCTTTCTCTCTGTCTCTATCTATCTCTCTCTCTCTCTCTCTCTTTATTTTTCTCACTCTCCCTCTCTCGCTTTGATCTCTCTCTCTCTCTTTCATTAGTTAAGATTGACTGAATCGACTCAAGCTAAACTGTTATAATATTAAAACACTACGCTTAGACACTTAACAATGTACAAATTGCTAATTGGTCGTAATTAATGCAGACACATTAGGGAGACATTGTGGTCCATTACTTTGCCGCTCTCGGGTCACTCAGCCCGGTGCGAAGTGCACAGCGCGATTAGTTCAGCCTCTGAAGATGAGGCGAAACAATGGAATTAATTTATTCTAATTAACGCTTAGCTCGGAGAGGAGATATAAAACCCCAACATACCACATAAGCTTACAATGGCTGTTCAAGGAATTGACTGTACAGTGGGGGTGGGGCGGTCAAATATTCCAAAACCGAGAAAGTGGGGGTGGGGTGGTCAAATATTCCAAAACCAAATAAGTGGGTGGAGGGACTGACAGAGTTCCTGATTTCATTTTCGATGGAATTTTGACGTATTAGACAAAATAAAATGAAGAGGGGTCGATTTCCTCAACTATCAGAGCTTGCTGTCAAATTGCACTAGTAACAAATATAATTGTACTTAACCATGAAAATGATTTATATATAGCTTTTATATATAGCTTTTATTTCACCATTCAGGTAGCAAGACAAGAAACAAACTACAATACAATCATGCAAGTAAACACATACGTAGTGCTGAAAAAAAATAGACACAAGCATACACTCAATCAATAAACTAAAAATGAATAACTAAACCTTAATTGATTTCTAGCGAACGTTCAAAGTAGTTTCGCAATAACGACTTAAAGTCAAGTCTCTCAACTTGTAAGCTCACTGGCAAGGTACAGTTAGGCCTATTAATTACGTTGACGCAGTATTTATTAATCAATGGCAACAACTCTCCATTAAAACAATTAAAGTATTTACAAGAGGTATCAGAAAGACACAATTTCCTCAAAAAATTAAATCTTCTATTTGCAATCTTTAGTTCAATCGGCAATTGACCCGAAAAAAACTGACACTGATTAATTGTTTTCTTATCTAATGTACGAAATAACTTGCTAAACAATTGAGAATAAGCATTTTCTAGGCTCTGAATCAGAGACTTTGCCAATTCTACACATTCAGAACCATACAGCAAAATGGGTACACAATATGATTCAACAAGTGAGATAACTACAGAAGGTGCAGCGTTGCCCCCAATTTTGCTGAAGATAGCGTTAAGTGCCCTAAAAAATTTATGCTTACGGTTTTGCATATTAATTTTGAAACTTTTTGATGACACCAAAACTAATCCCAAATAACGTATTTCATTAACCCACTCTATGCTTCTGTTATCAATTATCATATTAATGGGCTTAATATTATGTCTAGGACCAATTCTAATGCAGAATGTTTTACTACAATTAACACTTAAACCTACATTAGTTAATTCATTTGTGCTGATTTCAATTAGGGACTGTAAATCTGTAACAGTCAACGATAATAATATTAAATCGTCCGCATACATAAAGGAATTGCAGCAAAGAGAAGATACGAAACAACCAATTTTGGATTTTTCAAGCTTAATTAGCATATCATCGACACATACAGCAAACAAGATTGGAGATAAAATGCCGCCCTGTCTTACTCCCGAAGTAACGATAAAACTACTTGATACAGCATCATTCCACTTAACACGTGAATTTAATTTGCCGTACCAATTTAACAATAGTTCAATTAGAACTCTTGGTAATTTTCTGTTCATCAATTTGCAGAATAGCATTTTGAAATTAATTTTATCAAATGCTTTTGATACATCTAACGAACAAATATTTACAGTAGAGCTTTTAGTTGTGAAATATTCAATAGTTTTTCTTAAAGAATAAATTGCGTTACTACATCCCACTTTTTGTTTAAAACCAAATTGACGAACGGATGTCAGGAAATAATTGCCTACACAACGTAATATACAACTTTCAAATATCTTGGACAGCATGCAACTGATTGTTATTCCTCTATAATTTTCAATTTTAACATGATCACATTTCCTATCACCCTTAGGAATCGGAATAATTATCCCCTCCCCAAAAGCAGCAGGAACATACTTTAATGCCACAATTAAGTTAAACAACATAGTGATGCAACTGCAAACAATAGGATGAGCATATTGAAGATGTTCACATGTAATATTGTCCATTCCAGAGGCTTTGCCTTTCTTCAACTTGTTTATAACATCATCAACGGTAGCAACTTCAAATTTTATATCCAGATTATCGCCAATATAGTTGGAAAATCTTTCTTCAAAATTATCATCCAAATCACATGAATTTTCGTTGTACAATTTTGAAAAAAATTCCGCGAAATTATTAGCAATTAAATTACTATCATTAATGTTATTAATTAAAGTGCTACATTTAGCCTTAGAAGCGCCAAACTTTGCATTCCAAACGTGCCAAAAAGTGTTATTATCTTTATTTAAGAGGGCCTCATGCAGTGAGTTAGAGAGCTGACTTCTTTCAGTTTTTATTTTATTAGCTAAGAATGATCTATATTCACGTTTAGCCTTCGCTTTAGCTATATAGATATCACCAGATTTGGGACGTCCTGATTCTTTCCACACACTGTGAGTCTGAATAGATTTTTCTTTTAAGGTATTACCTTGGGTATCCCACCAATATTTGTAAAAATTGACTTTTTTTACCTTAACATTTGCAGCGGCTGCTTTATTTAAACATAGAATTATGGTTTCATAAAAGTGTTCTATAATTTCATTGTTTGAAACATGACTAGAAAGTGCACACGATGCGGTAAAATGTTTCATATTATGCCATAACGGTGAAAACAATGCATACGTAGAATCATAGTACAATTTCAAATCGCTGTGGTCCCAACGCAAAACATGATGAGAGCGATTAACCTTAGGCCTACTCTGCTCCTGAACGAAGTTTTCCGTTGCTGATGTCACTTTAGTCAAGTCAATACAATCACTGATAGTTAATAAGACTGGATTGTGATCTGACATATTTAAAGGACTATCAATGATATTGCAATCTTGAACACTTACATAAAGATTCCTACTAATAATAAAGTAGTCTATTAAACTATATCTGCCAGCTGCTTCATTGGAAAATGTGTAATCCAATGAATCAGCGTTAGATAAAAAGTTATCACATAACAGCAAATCACTTTGAAACATAAACTGTTTAAACGCAGTTACAGACCAGTCATTTTTTCCGCTTATGAGATTTAGATTTAAATCGCCTCCTAAAACAATATTGCAATCATTAAACTCCTGACTTGCAATTTCAATTTCAGCCAGGGTATCGTTAAATAATTCTCTATCGGATTCCGTTGTAATATTTGGCAAATAAACATTTACAAATAAAGTTTTACCAAGTACAATACAAACAAATCTCTCACACGCTTTAGTGCATTTTATAAATTTAACTAAATCAAGTTTAATTAGCACTCCTACTCCCCCACTTGGGCGCCCAATTAAAAGAGACGAGGAGACCTTATGTTCCATAGCGGAGATCCCGTAAAACATATAATTGTCAGACAATTTCTCAATTTTGTGCATATTGTCAGGAGTAAGCCACAGTTCTTGTAAGAATATTATATCTGGTGTTATTGAATTATTGTTAGAATTGCACAATGAATTTAAAAGTATTTTGCCTTGATTAAAACCGTGACAGTTGTAGGTCATAACGACTAGAGTACTATTAATACTATTCAATGCAGCCATTGTTAGATTCATCTGTCTCAGTTTCGCTTACTACTGCCAATTCAATGGCACTACTACACGCAGAATGAACAATGGCTGACGTATTGGCTATCACGGCCTCCTGTAGGCCTACCGATTCCATTTCTAAGTCCGCATCGTCTTTATTAATATTATCAATGGACTGGGCTGTCGCAGATTTCTCATTCACAACACCAGGTGCAAGAATGTCAGCTGTGATCGTAATGTTCGTGTTACCCGCAGCTGCAGATTTGAGTGAATTTACGGCTACTGAGGAACTATCATTCACAAAGGCATTATCAGTCAGATCGATTAATTGTTCTACTGTAATTGACTCTGGCTTGTATCTCCATTTGCGAACAATAATTCCGATCGGCCAAGAAGATTTCAGCACTAACGTGGGTTCGTGTTTCTTATCGATGGCTAACTTAAAAGATCGCGATGTATGATTAGACTTCGTAACATCAAAGCAAAACAATACCTTGATGTTAAGTCTCTCACACTGCTTCTTGATATCGGCAACCTCATGTTCTTTCCTAACATTATATATGCCGAATACCGATTTTTCTGCTGTCGGACCCTTCGGAGTGGCAGCTTTAATCATACCAGATTTGGCGTTTCCCACAACTTTCGCCCCAGTCGAAGTAGGCCTTGAGGCTACAGCTTGCTTACGAGTTCCTACCGTATTAGTATTACGTGAAACTGATTGATGAGCCACTACAGACTGAGCGTAAGAATTTTTGGACGTCGTGTTATTACGCTTTTGCTGACTGTCGCTCGATAACACTGAGTCTATGGGGGAGATGTTAGCGGCAGCAGCAGATCTCTTCTTTCGACCACGATATAAAACGAATCCATTGTCATCAGATTCCGAAACTTTTGGTGTCACAGTTACTGAACCCCAGTGTTGCACTTCGCTACCTGTAGATTGATTGACTTCATTGTCAGCTCGCGACGCATCACTGGTATCAACATGCCTGCCCTCTGAATCCTTCACAGCAGCTGAATGGCTTAGCATGTTTAAACCTGATCCACCTGTACTGTTCTTAGCTTCCGAAATATTCCTTGACAGAATGAAATTAGCTGACATCTGGCGAACTGACTGAAGTGAAGACAACCTATAGTAACCTGCCTAGAACCTGTAAAGGAGTCTAGAAGACCAGTTATCGGTAACGTTGATTCAGTTGCAATAAATAAACATAACTTTCTCTCATCGACCATGACATTGCTACAGAATTTGTCGGAAGTTATTGTTATATGTTTAAATTTTTACGCCAGGTGTAAAGAACCTTGGGTTTGATAAAAACGATTCAAGCAATACGTGCTGAATCGCCGCCCGGCTACTCGAGGTCATCAATAGGCTTAAAAGAATTGCTGAAGCAGACTGCATTAAATCTTTGCGAAGTCATGCAAAGCCTTTGCCAAAAGAAAGAGGTTCTAGCTTATCGCCGGTTTGCTCTGCAATAAGTCTGCCTATGCCATTAATGAAATCAATTCCGTCGGGATTCATGAGGCCCATGGTTTCAATAGCCACCGGAAAAACTTCATACCCTACGGTCAGATCTCGATATTTATCCATTTTCTTTTTCGGCTATTTCAGCAGTTCCAGCGGCAGTGTCTGAAGTTGTCCTCAGGTAAGAATTTGTCATAGTGTCAATCACCGTGACGTCCAAATTCTAGTAATAAATATTATTATCTTTATTATTATTATTATTATTATTATTATTATTATTATTATTGACTCCTTGGAACATCTAGGAAATTTAATATAATACAGAAAATTTTGCATAAATTTCTGGAACCTAGGTGCTCACCAACCCAATGCCCTTTTTGACGTTGGTTTTTATCTGAGTGCTTTAGTCGCCTTCTACGACACGTGCAGGCTGGACTATTATTCAGCATCCCGAACACAACACGGGTACTGGAGATGTACAATAACGATTTAAAATAATGAAGTTACATTAACAAGCAACTATTATGAAATCTCGAATTTCATCACACATTTAATTCCATACCACATTTATGTATTCTATAACCACGGAAAATTAAAATAGATTTTTAAACAGCAAAAAGTCAATGCACTTCATGCGTCACAAAGCAACTATTCATATTTAGCATTTTATTGATTTATTTTTCTAAAAACAGTTCCACGTTTCCTCTTATAAAAGTTCTCATTAAATCAACCATCAGCCTTGCTTTTAACATTTCAGTTTAACTTTAGTTATATATATATATATATATATATATATATATATATATATATATATATATATATATATATATATAGCTAAAATATATATATATATATATATATAAAACTATATATAAAATATATATATATATATTATCTTTAGTTATTATATTTATTTCATCCCTACCTTGTTAATTTATTTAAGCCTAAGTTTAACTTTGCGCTTAACATAATTTGTTTTAACATTTCAGTTAAACTTTAGTTAAATTTATTTCATCTCTAACTTTATTAATTTATGTAAGCCTAACTTTAACTTTGCAATTAACATTAACCGTTTCAGCGTTTCAACAAGTTCGTTGCAGCAGCAGCAGAACCTGCCTGTTGTGTGTGAAATCGCCCTACAACAATGAATTTCCACACAAGGTAACAGCATAGCACTGAGGTGTGTGGAGAAACAAAACAAATTAAAATATACATTTACTACCAAGCCTATTCATCTATGGCATCTCTAGCTAAGTCTACAAGTTTTTCATTCAGCTCCTGAAGGAACATTAGCAACAAGCCAGGCTTAAACGGCGCTCAGTTGAATTCGAGAGACTGAGTGGTTATACAAATTAGCCAAGTAGTGAGCTAAGCGATTATATGCGGATGTTAATATCATAGCAACACATGCAGGAGTGGATTAACAGTAAGTGATTAAAATCGTAACAACTGGAAACAGACGTACCACAAACAATTGGTCATTGAGATATATCTGTCATCTATCTCATTAACTTCCTCAATTCTATGCACGTTCATACATCCTCAAGCAAATATAGTTGTATTAATTTTATAATTGTTAAAAAATATAATAAAAGCAACCGCTCAAACACATAAGGCCACGTCATAGCATAGATACATATAAGCACATAGTCAAACACTTGACCACGGGTTACAACCTAACCTGCCTATTAGCATAGCGTTAATGCATCATCCATACTCAGCAAATAAAACAAAGCTCAAGATTTAGCCTACACATGATGCAAGCGTATGTAGTGGCCACTATAGGAGTTGTCTACAGTTACACAGGCGCACTGGCTATGCTAAAGCACTGTTCATCAATCAGTTATAATGACGTCCCTGACATCATCCCTGGACGAGAAAACTGACGTTAAACCTTTATTAATATTATTTTTATTTTTATTATTCTTATTAATTTTACGTATGTCTCATCATACAACGACGCTACACAAATAAAGCATATTCCGATCTCTCAGGGAATTCATAGAATTAACGGGAAACAGATTAACGTATTATATTAATGGGAGGCATAACGAGAGTAGTGCTAAAAATTATTATCAGACAAGTTATTCATATTACTATAGACAACGTTGTAAAGCAGTATGTTTACTAGTAGTATGTTTACTAGCAGTATGTTTACTAGCAGTATGTTTACTAGTAGTATGTTTACTAGCAGTATGTTTACTAGCAGTATGTTTACTAGTAGTATGTTTACTAGTAGTATGTTTACTAGCAGTATGTTTACTAGTAGTATGTTTACTAGCAGTATGTTTACTAGCAGTATGTTTACTAGCAGTATGTTTACTAGCAGTATGTTTACTAGCAGTATGTTTACTAGCAGTATGTTTACTAGAGCTGTATTGTGGCGCTTGTTGTGATTCTATGTTTTGCACGAGATTTCCATCACGTTCAGGCGAGGAACTGAACGTTAAATACTGACGGTGCAGCATCATATTAGAGGTCGAGTCACTTATAACAACAATTAGAGTGCTACTGTCATCAATGACAACTTCGAGCACTATTTAGACAAATTCAAGCCGGCGGGCAAAAGGAAGGTTCAAAAACGGTTCAAATTCCAAAATCTCGAAAATAAGTTCAAAGATAAATGGAATTAAAGAAAAGGAGATTTACATAAAAATGCTTTCTTCGATTTCGATATACAAGTAGACGTAAAAGACAAGTAGTATGTGCGTCAATGAAGAGATTACAGTGGGATAGAACAGAGATGAGAAGTGTAAGTGTGCGAATCTATAAAACTGTTAAAACTAATGTTAACGTAAGTTTCCTCGCTCGAAAGCGATGTCAGTGACGCGAAAGCCCAGGATTTGAACCCCGCACATACTGATCCACGGTCGAGTATCTTACCGACGTCGCCACAGGCTGGAGCCACATACGATATCGGTAAGATATTGGATCTATAGATAGAGACCGGACAGAGTCTAGAACCTAAAAGCCACTAAAACGTATAATCTAGCTGAGCTAATAGCAAACATTTGTAAATAAATAAAGAGCTATCTACATTATAACGTGCTTTATTTAGCACACGTAACAATATATCGTTCACTTAATTCATACTTAGTACATCTACTGCCAAAATTACAAGAAATATACCAGATATCATAACATAAACTGATCGATTTAACGGCCTTTTTGTTAACCAAAAGTGATGAGAATTGTAAAGTTTATAAAATGATTTAAAGACCTGCGCGTTCATGATCTACAAAAATTGAACGAAGTTAAAATGTTCAATTGTTTGAAGCCCCTAATAAATATGCAGGGTAGCCACTCTCCAGACCACAACAAATTCCCTGACTTTTCCCTGACTTTTCCAGTGTGCCTCGACATTTTGTTACCATCGCAGCATCGATTTCTATCTTGGAAAACATTGTCAGAAATGATTTCTAAACAATATGCACTTTGCTATTTCATTTTACACTGATAGATCTACAGTGTATAAAATTAGGCTTTTTTTACATGTTTTGAAGTGTTGCCATTACTTTCTGATTACTTGTTACCCATTACAAACACACAGTCTATAATAAAGGTTTAATGACTGCTTCCTATGCAATTTTGCCAACAATTGGCGTCTTAGTGTTTGAACTTTTCATACTAAAAATGCTAAGAATGCCAAAATTCTATTTTCCCTGACTTTTTCCATTTTCCCTGACTTTACCCTGACCTCTTACAAATTCCCTGACTTTTCCAGGTTTTCCCTGTTTTCCAGAAGAGTGGTCACCCTGAATATGACATCTCAAACATTCGGTAGCGAGCTTGAACTATACACATCATAAAAAGACATTCAGGTCGAAAACAATACAATAACACAATTTTTATTTAGCAATAATCATAAATAAAATTGTAAAATCTACCTATCACGATAAATGCAAGTTCATAGAAGTACTGAAAGCAGAGGCGTATTTACTATACACAGTATATTACAAGCTCCGTTCAGCTATTCAAGAAGAAACGTAATCTACCAGCTACACGAATGCTACGCTAAGCCACAGCCTCCTATCAGACACTGGAAGCTATAGCTCTAGCATAGAAATCATTGGAAACTTTTCTCCAGCAATAATTCATCACATTTACGCTCCCCATCTTACACACTTAGTGTATCAGCTTACAGAAACGTCCAGTCACATATCTTAATAAAATTTAAGTCAAACATATCTTAAAACACACAACAATAAAATTCATTAAAAAGATCAAAATAGTTAACATTTTTGTTAATTAATTTGTATGTATACACATAATTCATGAGATATTTATAAATAAATGTACAAATTCACATCAACGTAATTACAATGAAGCTTCTAGGCACTAAAGTGCTAAACGAATCGCAGCATAGCAGTCCTAAATGTACGAGAGTTAAGACAAAGAATGGACAGAGTAAAGCACTAGCACATCGAAGCACTAGCACACCGAAGCACTATATGTACGAGAGTTAAGATAAAGAAAGGACAGAGTAAAGCACATAGCAGCACAGCAGAGGTTAACAAGAGATTGGATAAAGTCAGAGGTAGAACAACAACAACAGTAACCCACATCGTTCCCTCTTTTCTGGGATGAGATTACAATAGGAGAGAGGAAAGGTGAAGTTCTGAGACAGATCTTGAATTGATATGAACTTCTGACTCTAGCTACATAGATGAGATAAGAGCAGCACACATGACACCCAAAGATGCTTGAACAGCTTTGTTAAATTAACATATAAGCATCGCAGAGTAATTAAGGCACGTCAAACGAACATATCCACAGCCAACCTAAGGCCCTCGGCTGCATAATTAGGCTACCTAAGGCACGTGAATTGAATATAAAGGCTATCCAAGCCTTGTAAATTGAATATATAGACTACCCAAGGCACGTGAATTGAATATATAAGTTACCAAAGGCACGTGAATTGAATATATACATGTGGGCTACCTAAGGCACGTTAATTGAATATATAGGCTAAACAAGGCACGATGAAATGTAAGCAGACATAATTAAGGCACAAGGGACACACACACATATATAAAAGTAGACAGATCCTAAAAGTTATAGTAGTTAAGTAATTAAAAAATGAAGGTATTAATAAAGGTAATAATGAAGGCACAAAGTCTAATCTAGTACAATGATATTCATAGCATATCACTACACAGTACAATGATATATTCATAGCATATCACTATAGAGCACTTCTTCTTCAGTGCACTGCCAAGTGGCAGGTTCAAGGTACATATTCATACTCAAAATCTGCTTTCTCGCTCCACAAGAGCACTCCTTAGGTCAACAAGTTAATCTCTTCACAAAGTCTATGCCTTATCCATACATATAGAGCACTAATGAGCATTTATTGAACCAAGCGCCGCAGAATAGAGAAGCAATTAAATCACCTCTACGAATGCAACTGGTTCGCTACAGAATTCTATACAGACTTTAAAGTCCCGCTGAATCAGAAAATAGGAGCCATGTACTTCTGCACAGGTTGAAGCAGAAAAGTCAGTAGTATAACAATAAAGATAGTCAGCTGCATATCTCGATACATTCACCGCGAACAACTGATGCAGATTCGTGAGCAACCACCAATCAGCATACGCTTTATACTTTCTATTTAAACTGATGATTGATTGTAAAGAGTTGGAGCAGCTATAGGTCTCAGTTAAACACAATCAATCCAGCTCATCAGTGCTCTCTACACTCAGGGTCAAACCCTCGATGAACTATTTGAACTAGTAGTCCTCGTAGAAGCTGGTTTGATATTATTCATAACTTGGGCGGGGGCGGGGGGCGGCCGCTTACCCGCCGATATCTTCCCGCCCAGCACCGCAGGGTCCGCGCAGCAGGCGTGGTGACCTGCATGGCTAGAAGAGGCATGGCCTGGGCTAGAAGAGGCGTGGCCTGATATAGAAGAGGTGTGGCCCGGGCTAGAGGAGGCGTGGCATGGGCTAGAAGAGGCGTTGCCTGATATAGAAGAGGTTTGGCCTGGGCTAGAAGAGGCGTGGCCTGGGATAGAAGAGGCATGGCCTGCTGACGTAGCTCTACCTATGAAGGCGTGGCTTTTGCTGACATTTTCTGCAGACGGCCGGTCTGTAGCGGTAGTGTGGGCGTGAACTGAAGGAACAGTAGAGGAAGGGGCGGGGCCTGAGGAAGAGGGGGCGGGGCCTGAAGGGGAGGGGCCACAGGAGGCGGGGCTATTGATGCTGGTGTTTACCACGGCAGACTCGAGTTGACACAACTGCTCGTATTTGCTCTTCATTGAGGAGAACATGCGGGCCAAGTCATCAATTCCTGATTGATAATCATCATCGTCTTCATCATCGTCATGGTCCTCACTGTAGTCATCTGCAATTACCAATCAATCAATCGATCCAGTAATCAATCGATCCTGTAATCAATTGATCCAGTAACCGATCGATCAAGCAATCAATCGATCCAGTAACCAATCAATCCAGTAATTAATCGATCCAAGTAACTAATCAATCCAGTAATTAATCGATCCAGTACTCAATCGATCCAGTAATTAATAGATCCAGTATTTAATAATCCAGAAATCAATCGATCCAGTAATCAATAGATCCAGTAATCAATAGATCCTGAAATCAATCGAACCAGTAATCAATAGATCCAGTAATCAATAGATCCTGAAATCAATCGAACCAGTAATCAATAGATCCAGTAATCAATAGATCCTGAAATCAATCGAACCAGTAATCAATAGAACCAGTAATCAATAGATCCTGAAATCAATCGATCCAGTAATCAATAGATCCAGTAATCAATAGATCCTGAAATCAATCGAACCAGTAATCAATAGGTCCAGTAATTAATCGATCCTGTTATCAATCGATCCAGTAATCAATAGATCCAGTAATCAATAGATCCAGTAATCAATAGATCCTGTTATCAATCGAACCAGTCGAATTGATTAAACAGATGTCCTTGAACTATTAGGCATTAACCTATAACAGAACATCTACGGACCCTACATAGACGATAATAGTAACTATGATTTCAAGCACATGCACTACACAGGGTGGCATGACCATTGTGGTGTGTTCTAAATAAATAATTCACTCATCATCTTCCCTTTAATCCCAGTTTAACTACGGTCGGGAAAAGAATAGACCTTCTCCCTTCCTCTCTGTCCCATACCATATCATCAGTCAATCCCCTAATTATTCCATTCCATTAAATTTTTGTAGCAATTTCTGAAGCTTAGGCGCTCACCAACCAAATGCCTTTTCTGACGTTGGTTTGGATCTTAGTGCTTTAGTTACCTTATTTCTACGACACGTGCAGTCGCCGGTTGATCTATTCTTCAAACAACATGGGACCAAATAAATAATAATAATAATAGTAATAAAAATAAAAATAATTTGTTTATGCACTTCAAGCACTTGCTACATCACAAGGGTTTAACAGACCTACAGAACCCACAGGGAGTAGCAGCTAGAATTCACATACAAATACAAATCACATGGGAGAACACTAGACGAACCTGATTTAATTGAAAGCTAAAATGAAATATCTGCACAGATAACACACAAATAGCACAAAAAAAACAAATAACACAAGTAACAAACCAATGCTACTGTGGTTCTTTAGAACAGACAATCGTGAGCCGCTAAACTCTCCACTGGACCGCCCCTCCTCCTCGCTGTCCTCCTCTGATTGGCTGGTCCCGCCTCTAGTCTCCGCCCTAGAGCCCCGCCCACTGCCTCTAGCCCCGCCCACGTCTTCGCCCAGCTCATCGCCCGAGGAGACAGAGACGAGACTGAGGGGGCGGGGTTCATCCCGCGGTACAGACACCGAACGCTGTCTGTCTACACACAGGTGGTCCAGCTGTCTGTGGGTGAGTACCAGCTCTAGGCGTAGTCTACCTATGTCATCATCCTATCAATCAATCAATTAATCAATCAATCAATAACCAGCTCTAAGCGTAGTCTACCTATGTCATCATGCTATCAATCAATCAATCAATATAGTCTACCTATGTCATCATCCTACAATCAATCAATCAGTATAGTCTACCTATATCATCATCCTACAATCAATCAATCGATATAGTCTACCTATATCATCATCCTACAATCAATCAATCAATCAATATATTCTACCTATATCATCATCCTATCAATCAATCAATCAATATAGCCTACCTATATCATCATCCTATCAATCAATCAATCAATATAGTCTACCTATATCATCATCCTATCAATCAATCAATCAATAATCTGTGGGTCAACACAGGTTATCACACTGGGCGTAGTGTACCTGCATGTCTATCATCATCCTACTATCAATCAGTCAATAAATCTATCAATCAATCACCATATTTATCAAGCAATCGGGCCAGGTTTCATTCATAAGTATTTCAAAGAGTTTCTGACAGATTGTGTGTATGTGTGTGTGTGTGTGTGTGCGCGTGAGAGAGAGACAGAGAGTGGGAGAGAGAGTGAGGAAGAGAGAGAGAGAGATAGGGACATGTACCAATATTTCACTAAGTCTCTGCTGTAGATCTCCCGGTATGCTGCACATAGGGGGCGGAGATATTCTGTACGCTAAACTGCTATTGGACAGCGCTCCATCGCTCTCCTTCACGCTGGTAATTTCTGCTGCCGTGTGATTGGTCGAGCAGTCGTACGGGGTGGGCGTGGCTGAGCCTAGGCTGGAGCTAGTGTCGAGCAGAGATGTGATGTTGAGGTGAGAGTCCAGGATGACGAGAAGCTCCTGCACCTTGCTGATTGATGCGAGCACGAGCTCTTGAGCATCCGTTGTGCCGCGCTCCCGTGCCTCCATGCTTAACATCTGCAACAACAACAACAACAACAACTATCATCCATGACAACACTGAGCACGAGCTCCTGAGCATCCGTTGTGCCGCGCTCCCGTGCCTCCATGCTCAGCATCTGTAGCAACAACAACAACAACTATCATCTATGACAACACTGAGCACAAGCTCCTGAGCATCCGTTGCGCCTCTCTCCCGTGCCTCCATGCTCAAATTCTGTAACAAGAACAACAACAAGAACAACAACAACTAGATCACAGTTACAGTGACTGTGTTATCATAAAGATGTTCAGCTTTAAAAAAGACGACTAAACCAAACCAAAGCCGACGCACAAACTATACAGTTGAGAATCCAAGGGCAGCAAAAACCAGACCAGAATGCTAGGAGTAAATTGCTTGCATAGAGACATGACGAGACTGTATAGTCATGTGAAACTAGCTACAAAATACAAGATTATGAATACCAAAAATAGCACAATCACTTTTGTGAAAGAAGAACTTTAATTATAATATCTGCATTTACCTATAATTCCTTCCACAGCAGTTATCAACCATCTACCTGTTGGTTGGAAGAACAACTACCTGTGAAGTAGGAGGCAATTGGTTCAAAACCTTGCCGAACTGTATAGATAGTATTACAAAAGATACGGAAGCAGAAGTTAAATATTGCTTGATATTTTGTTTTGTTTTTGTTTTATATTTTAGTATGGTAGTAGCTACAGTAGCTGCAGTAGCTACAACTGTATAAGCTCTCTAACCTCGACGAGCTGTTTGTAGTCATCTATTGGGGAGGAGCCGAGCTGTGACCTCACTCGAGCTTTCTCTAGCATCATCCTCAGTATACGCTTGTCCACAGCACGGAGCATGCCTGTCAATCAATCAATCAATTAATCAATCAATCAAGCAACCTATCAATCAATTAATCAATCTATCAATCAATCAATCAAAAAATCACTCAATCAATCAATCAATTCAAAGTGATTTGGTGTTAATGCTGAAATAAACACATATATATCTCTCTCTCAATTAATCCATCAAGTTCAACCAATCTCTCTCTCAATCAAGCAATCAATCAATAACTCGATATAATCAACAGTTACTATAAAGAGTGGCAGAGATGTGCTAATACAAGAATGTAAATTCTTCCGAATCAACCTCAATGTTTCTGCTTATTACACCAAAGCTGATATATCAAATGGTCAAAATATAACATATAATCATCCTAACAATGGACTATCATATTAGTCCAAATCATTGAATTCTATAAGCAATTAATTTACTTCTCAAACAGAATCAAATGAATCCTCGTATCAAAATAACTTTGCAACGAATATTAATTATTAGAAGTATGACATCTAAGGACCACTAATATGACATCTAAGGACCACTAATATGACATCTAAGGACCACTAATATGACATCTAAGGACCACTAATATGACATCTAAGGATCACTAATATGACATCTAAGGACCACTAATATGACATCTAAGGATCACTAATATGACATCTAAGGACCACTAATATGACATCTAAGGATCACTAATATGACATCTAAGGACCACTAATATGACATCTAAGGACCACTAATATGACATCTAAGGACCACTAATATGACATCTAAGGACCACTAATATGACATCTAAGGACCACTAATATGACATCTAAGGACCACTAATATGACATCTAAGGACCACTAATATGACATCTAAGGATCACTAATATGACATCTAAGGACCACTAATATGACATCTAAGGACCACTAATATGACATCTAAGGACCACTAATATGACATCTAAGGATCACTAATATGACATCTAAGGACCACTAATATGACATAACTAAGACATCTAAGATCACTAATATGACATCTAAGGACCACTAATATGACATCTAAGGATCACTAATATGACATCTAAGGACCACTAATATGACACCTAACGACCAATAATATGACATCTAACGACCAATAATATGACAACAGTAAAGCCACTAATATGTAGAGCTGGTAAAGCTAAGGTTAACGTCAGTTTCCTCACTCAAAAGCAATGTCAGTGACGGGCGAGTCCAGGAATTAAACCCCGCACATACTGCTCTTCGGTCGAGTAGATATCGAACCGACTTTGCCACTGGCACCAGCCACTAATAGGACACAATAAGACAGTAATAGGACACAAAAAGACAGTAATAGGACCAGTATATCCTACCAAATGAAGGCTGAGCTACGGGCATGTCGCTGGTGAAGACAGTGTCTGCAGTGATGACAGGTGTGGAAGAATTGCTCGCTGCCTCGTTGGCTTTATCCACATCGACGCTCAGGTCAGGAGGATGTTTTATTAAATCTCTTTCACCAGATGTCACCGGTCTAGCGACAGAAAACGTCTCCGGTGCAGCCGTCATCTGTTCCTGCTGCTGTAACATTGTCTTCTGTTGAGTCACGTTCTCTCCTCGTCTGCTTGATCAATCAATCAATCAATCAATCAATCAATCAGTCAATCAATCGATCGGTTAATCAATCAGCCAATCAATCAATCACTCAGTTAATCAATCAATCAGTTAAACGTTCAATCAGTCAATCAATCAGTTAATTACCATTAAAGAAAACAAAAATACAATAAATATATCTGAGACGAACGTTAATAAATTTAGCGGAAACTGTCGGTCAGTGTCTTCTCCAACTCTCGCTTGAGATGGCTATTTTATTGTATAAGTTCATTAGAGTGTTATAAAGCTGGTAAAGCTAATGTTAACGTCAGTTTCTTCACTCGAAAGCGATGTCAGTGACGGGCGAACCCAGGATTTGAACCCCCACAAACTGATCCGCGGTCGAGTATCTTACTGACAACGCCACAGGTTAAAGCCATAAGATATACCTGATAGTATAATACAGCAGAACTAGAATAGAGTGAAAATAATGAAAACTAAACAAAACAATGACTTACTGCACAGGAGGTGTGGCCAACCTCTCAGGCCCCGCCTGCTTAGAAGGATTGACAGCTGAACAAGACTGAGCAGGAGGAGACTTGTTAGCATTCTTATAGGACGGCTGAGGATTCGTTATTTTATTTGCTTCCATGGCTTCTGTTATATATCTACACCACCTGAATAACAATTACGCTATGTTAAATTATATTATAATATAACATAAATAATAAACATAACAATTCATTACATAATAACATAGATTCTGCTTTATACGTACACCATCAGACTAACCATTATACTATGTTAACTAACATTATGATATAACATAGCATAACATCAATAGTATATATTACATGATAGCATATACAAAATATATTACATGATAACATAGCTTCTATTTTGTATCTACACCTCCATCTGAATAGATACATGACTATCGTGCTATGTCAATGCATATGGTATAATCATATAACATTTGTTACAAAGACTATATGATAACATGATAACATAGCTTCAGTTAATACATCTGCAACACTTGTTCAATTAAATGACGTTAACTTTACAAATAATTCTAAGGTAAATCTAGCATTACAACAGTTAAATAAAACACAGTCGAGGAGACGTGCAAAAAAGTAGAACATAAATGTAGAACAAAAATGTAGATCAAGAATTTAGAACAAGAACGTAGAACAAGAGCGGAGAATAAGAACGTAGAACAATAGCGCAGAACAAGAATGCAGAAAAAGAACATACTTGTTTTTCTCATCTTTGGAGGAGGCAATCAGCTCATAGATCTGCGGACCCATGCGGGAAATCGATACTAGAAAAAAAGCTCTCTTGTCTACAAACAATCAATTAGTCAATCAATCATTCAATCAACCAATCATCCAATCTATCGCAATATCCATCTATAAATCATTCAATATATTATTTACCAGTAGCTATATATCTATTGAGCAGGTTATTTACCAGTAGCTACAGATCTATTGAGCAGGTTATTTACCAGTAGCTACAGATCTATTGAGCAGGTTATTTACCAGTAGCTACAGATCTATTGAGCAGGTTATTTAGCCCTATCACAGGACTATGGGTCATCTTCGTATCCTCCTTGCCGTGTGCGATGAACATGCTCTCACATCTCAGCACCAGCCTGTCGTCCTGTTTCTGCAGCAGCAGCAGAATATCGTTGAGCAACACCACGTGTAGACTGATCAACTTCTCTCGACTGATTCTCCATATCAGAGGCCCATCATAGAGCAATCTATGTCGCGTTAGATCTAGGTTCTGCTCATATCAACCAATAAATCAAAACCTGAATCAATCATGCAATCGATCAATCAATTAGTCTACTACTACTTTAACTGCAGTCCAATCTCGACTCTAACATAATTATTGCTCAACGTTTCGCTTAACATGTTCATTGTTATTTGATGCATGATTATTTTATTATATATTTTGTGGTAATTTTAAAATTATAAAAACGAGAGTAATCATTCGATCAAGCAGCAAACTTAAATCTCATTCATCAAAATAAATTTTAAAATAAAATATTGTCTAAAGACTAGAGTGATGAGCTTAATCAATGGTTCCTTAGATGTATATCTAAGTGAACCATGGATTGAGTAAAGATTAGAGAGATCAGCCTAACATCTAATTAAACCTCTACACACAGACGACAGACCTTGTACTCCTGGACTCCGGGCTGTGTGGAGTTCTCGATGGGTCTCTTGTCGATCCTGCGCTGTAGATCAACCAGCTTCTGACCATTCTCGTACAACTGCACAGCCTCGTTCACGTGACTCAACAGTTCTCTGCTCGCCTTCTCTGCTCTCAACAGCTTCTCATACTCTTCCGTCTCGTCTAATCAGTCAGTCAATCAATAAATCAATACAACTCCGTCTCGTCTAATCAATCAGTCAATCAATCAATCAATACTCCTCTGTCTCGTCAAATCAATCAGTCAATCAATCAATCAATACTTCTCCGTCTCGTCTAATCAATCAGTCAATCAATCAATACTTCTCTGTCTCGTCCAATCAATCAGTCAATCAATCAATACTCCTCCGTCTCGTCTAATCAATCAGTCAATCAATCAATCAATACTCCTCCGTCTCATCTAATCAATCAGTCAATCAATCAATCAATACTCCTCCGTCTCGTCTAATCAATCAGTCAATCAATCAATACTCCTCCGCCTCGTCTAATAAATCAGTCAATCAATCAATCAATCAATACTCCTCCGTCTCGTCTAATCAATCAGTCAATCAATCAATCAATACTTCTCCGTCTCGTCTAATCAATCAGTCAATCAATCAATACTTCTCCGTCTCGTCTAATCAATCAATCAATCAATCAATCAGTCAATCATAGTCGCTTACACAGTCATCAAATAACCAATCAGTGACCTAGTCAATAGTAGTCAATTGATCAATCAATAAATCAATCATAATCGCTCATACTAGGAGTGTACTTGAGCAGGTTTTCAATAGTAGAGGATACAACAAAGTACATACTAGGAGTGTACTTGAGCAGGTTTTCAATGAGTAGAGGATACAATAAAGTACATACTAGGAGTGTACTTGAGCAAGTTTTCAATGAGTAGAGGATACTTGGTAAGCCTCTGCATGGCTGTGGGTAGAAAGTCTTTTAGTTCCAGTCTTCTGCACAGCGGATTACTCGACATATCCTGCCAACAACAACAAAAACAACAACAATGATCCATTCAGATCGAAAACAACAACAAAGAAAATCATCTTGTTAGTACAACAACCGACACACAAACTTACTAGTCTAGTTATTAGAACACTTGACCGATAGACAAGACTCCATAAGTTCAAGTCCCAGCTAAGATTGATTTGACAGTATCTTTATTCAAAAAACAGATGATAAATTCCACCTTGCAATTTTAAGTGTTTTGGAAGAATTTACTATATAATCATATTAAATAAAAGGACCAAAACTCTGTAAGGATCATAGCTCTATCAAGCTATATTATAATAATCTGAGATATTAAGACAAAGCAGGTGTGAATTGCCATAGCATCAATTACAAACATCTCGGTCATTTGTACAATTAAAAGAAATAAGTAAACACAAATTTGTTTTTAAATATACAACAATCGCACAGAGTAAGATAGTTGGCTTTAACAAATAGAAAGCTTCAGAAGCGCTGCACAGGGAAATAAACAAATCTGAAGACCTGCAGCAGTAGACAGAGCTTTGGATCTTTACGCTGGCGGGCTTTCAGTTGCTCCAGAGCAAACGACTGCTTCTCACAGAAAGTCGCACACACGCGCTTAAACTTCCATCCCGAGTTGCCGCAAAACTGCGCAGAGAAATAAACACTGTGAAATCATCGGTGTAATTACAACATTTCATCAGCTTAGGTTACTCAGAAGAAATCTACTAAATTGTTCAATTCTTACGCATTATTTTACATGCATTATTTGGCGCATTACTTAAATGCATTATTTAAACTGTATGCAAAACTGTGCAGAGTAGCAACATAATGAAATCATCAGTAGAACTACAACATTTCATCAGCTTTGGTTACTCAGACGAAATCTATTAAATTTTACTTTACAAAGTCAGCGAGCGTTCTACTGAGCAATACGTAGTATGATTAAAATTTGTTTTAGAGTAAGATTTGATAGAGAACTACAGTAGATGGACAGTAGCTGACAGATCTTCCTTTAAACATAGTATACATTATTTAACTATAGCAGCAGTATTCATCATTTAAACATAGCAGCAGTAGGCTTTATATCACTTAAAAATAGTAGCAATATGCATCATATAAATATAATAGCAGAATGCATCATATAAACATAGCAGCAGTATGCATCATTTAAACATTGTAACAGTATGCATCATTAAAACATAGTAGCAGTATGTATCACTTAAACTTCATAGCAGGATACATTATTTAAACATATTAGCAGTATGCATCATTTGAACATATCAGCAGCATGCATCATTTAAACATCGTAGCAGTATGCATCACTTAAATATAGTAGCAGTATTCATCATTTAAACTTCGTAACAGTAAGCACAATTTAAACATATTAGCTGTATACACCATTTAAGCATATCAGCAGTATGCATCCTTTGAACATAATAGCAGCATGCATCACTTTAAAGAGTTGATAGCTAGCTTACTGAAAGCAAAAGATCACCGATTTCAAACACAGCCACTGACAAAATCTTAAACCTATAACGGTGAAACAGACGTTAAACTTAGTTCTATTGTCTCATCAAGTTTACTAGGTGTAGGATCAGAGCACTCACAGAGTCGACGAGCACATCAGCCACATCTCCTATCAAATTGTTCTCCTTCTTCAGTCTCTTGAACCCTGTGTTCAGTTTACCTGTCAATAGAATTAATACTTTATCTACAAGTCTACTTGAGTCTCTTGAACCCATGTTCAGTTTACCAATCAACAGAATTAATACTTTATCTACAAGTCTACTTCAGTCTCTTGTGTTCCGTTTACCTGTCAACAGAATTAATACTTTATCTGAATGTCTACTTGAGTCTCTAGAAACCTGTGTTTCATGTTTAGTTTACCTGCCAACAGAATTAATACTTTATCTACAAGTCAGCGGTCAGTTTTAATAGCAAAACGGTCAGGTTTACTAGCACAATGGCCAGTTTTATTTGACTTGAACATGCCGTAGATTTACTTTTTGTGAACTATCTTAAAAAGAATCTAACTTTGTTTTGAGGCAAATGAGTGAAGCTAAACTTGCTCTTACAGTTATATAGTAACAAAATAAGATGTATTACGATTATTCTGGACCAGAAATGTATACGAATAGCTTTGATTAGATCGGAAGAGATCTGGATACTTAGTAATAATAATAATATTAAAGGTTTACCATCCATTTCCTAATACAAGGATGATGTCAGGGACGTCAGATAAAGCTAAACAAACCATGCATCTCTATCATGTCGTCGATATTAGGAAACAACAAGCTGATAAATTCCATCGGCTGCTCAATTTTCTTCATCGGCTGATAGAACAGTCGCTGCATTATCTTGAGGTTACGTACGTGTGCCCTCTCCGTGTAAAACAGTTCTGCCATAGAGACATACAATCAATCAATCAATCAGTCATCAATCAATCTATTAGAACAGTTCTGTCGTAGAGACATACAAATCAGTCTGTCACCAATCAATCTATTAGAACAGTTCTGTCATATAGACATACAATCAGTCAATCGGTCCGTCATCATCATCATCATCATCATCATCATCATCTTCCCTTAGATCCCAGTTTCACCAGGGTCGCGATACGAATAGACCTTCTCCAGTCCTGCCTGTCCCATACCATATCATCAGTCAATCCCCTATTTTTCATGTCCTTCTTAATTACCACATCTCAGGTCAATTGTGGTCTACCTCTCTCTAGCTTAACATCCAGTTCTTCCCTCCAAACTCTCTTTACTACATCCTCATCTGCCTTTCTCACAATATGCCCATACCATCTCAATCTCGACTGAGCCAACCTATCCCCGATCCCCTCAACATTCAAATTCATCCTCACATATTCATTTTCCATTCTGTCCTTCCTTCTTCAATCAATCTATCCATCATCAATCAATCTATTAAACATCAATAAAATCTTACAAAGGAAAAATATACACACAAATAATTAATTGTTAGCTACTATAAAAATATTTCATTTGCAAGTAAAATATAAAAATATTTATTTGATAACTAAGGAAACATAATATTTTACGCTGTTTAATTAAATATATTTCCTCCTAGTATCTATAACATGTGGTATCGGTAACATGTGGGCCCCTATCAGGGGAAAACATCTAATAAAAAATTAGAGCTAGGGAATGCAGTTCTCTTGGCTCTCCCCACTATTTTAACCCCTGTTCTCTTGCGCCCCCACCCACTTTAACCGCTGCATACCGTTGATGACGTCCTGTCTCTTCTTCTCTTTAGGCTTGAGCTTCCTCAGCTGCTCCTTTCCTATGACAGCCTCCAGTGGAGGAAGCTCCGCCTCCGTCTCAAAGTCTGAATCATTGCACTGCTGCTGCAGGAAGAGCAGTGACGTGTCGCTGCAGTACAATACAATACATAATAAGTAATAATAACACACATTATAGTGAAACGATCAACTATGTTGATATCTATTACTTTTAATACTACATGTTATATTCGTTAGGCAAATTAGTCCATTTTCCGTGTAGCCAGTCCAGTGAATGTTCGAGATTTTACTCTCAGATCAGCGCGGCTGGGATTCGAACCCTCGAGAGTTCGATTCACCTCAGGGTCTGTCATGTAAAACTTCCTGACGTTATCTACATCCTTAACCATTGCGCTAATGTATTATAATGTATTTTATTGTAATGTATTGTAATGTATTTGAGACATTCAAATACATTACAATACATTACAATACATTACAATACAATACATTACATTACAATACATTACAATACAATAAGACAAAACACTGCTGCTAGATTATCTAGAGAGAGATGAGCTGATGTTGTTGTTGCTGCTACAGATGTTAGATTAGCTAGAGAGAGATGAGCTGATGTTGTTGTTGCTCACCTGAAACCCAGTGACGTGACTGACTGACCAGCAACGTCTCGAGGAGATCTATTGACAGTTTCCACAGCCGCAGATGATCTGTCTCTGTGTTCAATCAATCAATAGCAAACCTGATCAACTGAAAGCAAGCTAGTGTCCACTGAATCCTGAAACTTAGTACTGGACAATGTTGACAATGACAATATATACTGTACCAGTGTACAGTAAATTATAGAATAACAAATAATAAAATGAAACTAGGTATGGGAAATAAATATACTTTAATTAAACAATATAATAAAGATATAGAACAAATAGACACTAGATATAACCTAGCACAGAGTGATGTTTATGATCTTGCCCAGGACCGGTATTAGTGGAGACAGAAGGTAAAAGAGGCTGCTCTGGTGTCCACAAAGTGACGTCACACAGAGAAAAGAAGAGAAGTGTACACTGGTCAGTGAAAAACTACTATATTTGAGAAAATTTACAGCGGTTTTTCTAATGATTACACACACGTTATACATTAGTAATCGTTGACCTTTGACAGAGCATCAATTGTAGCCACAGTGAATTTAGAAATAACTTTCCAACACCCTGGGCTTTGCTCATTCCAAGCTGTCAAATCCTCGTCTTCCACGATGGTCGCCCATCGATGAACTTACCGAACCCGACGTGGCTTAACTTCGTTTATTGACGCGAATGCTAAACCAAGTGCGCTAAACTTGCCCCTAAGATAACTTTTACTTATAACAAAAAAAAAGGTAAACAAGCATTATAGTGAAATGATCAACTGGGTTGATATCTATCACTTTTAATATCCAATGTTTAAACCGTTAGGCAATTTAGTCCATTTTCCGTGTAACCAGTCCAGTGAATGTCTGAGATTTTACTCTCAGATCAGCGTGGCTGAGATTCGAACCCACGAGGGTTCAATTCAGCTCAGGATCTGTCATTTAAAACTTCATGACGTTACCCCTACACTATTACAACATTCATTTAGAGTACATACAGCGATTTGTCTGCACGCCGACGAAAGGTGGCCGTAGGCACACCAGTGTTAGGAGGACTCCTGCTGTTGCCTGGCTTGCCTTTGGCTGCAACACTGGGTGGTACGTCAGGAGTGGCCGACTTAGCTCTCCCGTCACTCTGCTCTAACCTCTGTATCTGTCTGCTCACGTGACCCTCCTTTATATAGTCTGTCGATCAATCAATCAATCAGTCAATCAATCAATACATTAGTCAATCGATCAATCCATTAGTCAATCAATCAAGCCACCAGTTGATCAGTCAGCCAAACCATCAATCAGTGGATGGTCGATCAATCAATCAATCAATCAATTAGTCAATCTATATATTAGTCAATCAATCAAGCCATCAATTGATCAGTCAACTAATCCATCAATCAGTGGATCAGTCAATCAATCAATCAATTAATTCCTCAGTTGATTGAAATCAATCAATCAGTGGTTTGATCGATCAATCGAATTAGTCCATTAGTCGATCAATCAAAGGGAGCGACAAACTTCTGATAATTTCTAATAGCTCTATCAATGCATATATAAGTGTATTTTAGTGTCCATGTTTTATGCACACAAGGCAAACAATACATTAATTTTAATATACAATAATCCACTCAGCATCATTAGACCCTTTTACGTGAAATGTCACAATGTAACAAATTACCGTTAATAAATCTTTAGAATCAATCAAACTAAGCAGTATGCAGGCACAAGTATAAGTCCAGTCCAAACACTGGACAGTGGACATAGGTTTAACATCACAAATGTGAAGTTAGACAGAATGAAATGTATTCAGCCTAATTGACTCGTGTGTTCCCATTCAGTCCATAAATACAACACAGAGCACATATAAGAGTTTAAGATCTCAATATACGAGACATAGAACCGGAGAATTGCAGTATCTTAACGCTAGCATGCAAACAAGACTCTATTAAATCAAATCAAATTCGTTCCACTGAAGCAGCGAAACATCAGCAAGCAAATCAAACAAGGTTTAGTAAGAATGGATGAATCATGCAAACAGAGGCTACGATTTACAGCTCTTCTTAAGTCTATCTTAAACACGATAACAGTAAAATAACTAGATCAGTAAAATCTAACACCAGCCATACAAATTCTTCGTATATTTAGTGTTTAATTGTGGGATTGATGTATAGATTTGGGATTAGTCTATAATCAATTAGTGCTAAAAGAAAAGTCCATTATCAAATTCTAATTACATCTACAATAAAAAAAATCTACTCGTAATCAATCAGTCAATCATTCAATCAATCAATAAGAATTAATCAAGACGAAGAGTTGAGAAGGGTGAGGGATTAGAGGTTTGATCATCTGCCCCTTTATTACTTGCCCGCGCTAAAACTTTGCAAAATATTGAAATGCTTCATGAACACAACGAGCTCTCCTGCCACATCATCACACTCTCGGAAGAAACAGCATAGACATCGCAAGGTCAAACCTATACAATCTGCTCCCCAAACTGCATATCTGTATACTACTGCACTCAGTGAATTCTTCTTAATGCAACGGCAGATGGAGTTAGTAGAAAACTAGGCCAGTAAGTAGAAGGCCACAGGTTTAATACTGCCCAAGAGTCTCTAGCAGCTTTCCATCATTCATCACAGCATCCCATCATAAGTAAGTAAACACGCATTATAGTGAAATGATCAACTATGTTGATATCTATCACTTTTAATACCACATGTTTAAATTGTTGGGCAATTTAGTCCGTTTTCCGTATAACCAGTCCAGTGAATATACGAGATTTTACTCTAAAATCAGCGCCGCCGGGATTCGAACCCACGAGTTTAATTCACCTCAGGATCTGTCATTTAAAACGTCACGACGTTACCACTACGCTATGGAGACATTCTCTTGTCACACTATCAACACTACCTGGTGAATCAATCTTCTTCTCTCCGGGCGAAATCGAAAAATTCGAATGCGGAGATCTGGTGAGGATTGGTGGGGGGTGCTCAGGGGTCCAGACAGGCGGGGCAGGACAGGGGGAGCGCTCCCTCCTGTCCTCCCTAATAATAGGCATAGTTTTAGATCTCTCGATCCACGACTCCTCCCCACACTGTGACTGTCTCACTTGTGTAGCCGGGCGAGCTGTCAGACATCATGCAGTCCACCAAACAATCAATCAATCAATCAATAAATCAATCAAGCAATAGACTGACCAACTGATTGATTATCAGATGGATATTCAGTCAATCGATTAAGTAATATACCGATAACATAGGTTAATATTTGTAGAAATTAGTAAACTAGTAAACAGCTCAGTAACGAACAGAATATAACGAAACGTAGCGTTAGAAAATGCTTGTATAGAGAGTTACTAAATCAAATCACCGGTTAGCAATAACATGCATCAGATAAAGAATTAACGTTAAAGTGCCGTTCAGTAGATTACTATTTCACATAGAGATAATCAGATGACTATTTCACATAGAGATAATCAGATGACTATTTCACGTAGAGATAATCAGATGATTATTTCACATAGAGATAATCAGATGATTATTTCACATAGAGATAATCAGATGATTATTTCACATAGAGATAATCAGATGATTATTTCACACCGAGATAATCAATCAATCAATCAATCAGGAATGGAGGGAAGAGGGGAGGGGTGGATTGAGCATGCTCGTGCTGACATTACCCAGTTCATCCTCACTCTGCACTTCAGCGTCAGCTCTACGGGCAGCTGACGGGCTCTCACCGTGAACTAGCATACCAGAGGCTGACCGAGTCCTTTCCTTACAACCTGACGTGTGGTCATCATAGTATTATATTAGTAATATTACTATTATATTACACTAGTAATGTTAATAATAATAATAATAATAAAGGTTTAACGTCCGTTTCCTCATCCAGGGATGATGTCAGGGACGTCCCCAACAGCACACATCACTACAGATCAATTCACCCAGACCAATCTGCAAAATAAACGTGCTGAGGAGAAGTAGTAGTAGTGGAAGTAGTAGAACATGAGCGAAGATCAGGAGGCAGAGAGTTCCAAACAGTAGTTTAAAATATTTTACTCGTTTTATCAGCATTGTGTCACGCAAAGAATTAAACGAGATTGGATCCTGCAATGTAGCAGTCAGTCAATGACAAGTAAAAATGTTGGTTTTGTTAAGTGCAAAAAAAAGCAGCTAGCAGAGACAGATTTTGATTTCTTATTCAGGAAAGCTGTATTTGTATCTGTGTCTTACTGGAGCCTGGGGTGATGTCGGTAAGATATTCAGTATGTGAGGGGGTTCAAATCCTGGGCTCGTCCGTCACTGACATCGCTATCGAGTGAGGAAAGTGACGTTAACATTAGCTTTACTTTTTTATCTGTATTTGTTATTCAGTATCTGTATATGTGAGGTCTTAGGAAACACATGCAGGTTTCCGTAAACTATTCTCAGATTTCCTTACTTCTCACAAGATACAATGTAAACGATTAGAAAACCTTAACTAGCACATCAAAAGCTTAGAGATGCCATGCCGTCTCCTCAATGCCACAAGCTCTAACTGAACAGTTTTCTCATTTAATGCTACGAATTAACTTCTAAACGAATCATATGACACAGATTTCTCAGCAGAATCTGCTATGTAGAGTGAAATTTTGCAAATCACTCGTTTTTTACAGTTTTCTTCGTTTTCCTTAAAAAGTTTAAATCAAGAAATATGTCACTCAAGCAATTACATTTATATCTCAGCTTCCAACAGCTATCTTTCAATCGCTCAATAAGCATAATTTATCGTGTTAGAACTCACAAGCATAGAAGAGACGATCTATCTAAGATTTTACATGTACGAAATAATAATTAAAACTAAAACTAAATTATAATTTAACTAGTTATTATTATTATTAAATAATTAATAATTAAAACAATAGATCAAACAAGCGCAGTCAGTGTCATACAAATGCGCTCTATACAAATCTGATTAAGTAACTAACATTAAATTTACTTATAACTTTAAAATTTATACCTCACATGTAAACTCACAAAGGTAAACACCGTGAATACAGTGAAGTATAAATTTGCAATTTATAAATTTACATAATATGCTTTTAAATACTGCGTACCTGAGAGTCAATGAAACACAAAAGTGTTGCTTTTAGCATTACTTAACTGATTCTATCCTAACCTAGCCACTATCAGCACCGTGTGTTCTGAACAGAAGAACACAGTGAGGCAACATTCCTCCAAGCACTTCAGTCATTCGCAAGTGTCGCAGCTTTTATAATAATACATCTGAGAAGTCGAGAAGCGTCAATATGAAATATTAAAAGATGTTAAAATACTAATTAGACAGACTTTCAGGCAGAGAAAGAAGCAGCACAAGGCAGAGCCCTACCTGCACTAGACACGCTGTTCTTTCTGATGATCTTGCCCAGCATGGTGGTGGGTGGTTTGTTCAGCTTCTCTTTCTTACCAGTGCACACGTCTTTTATCTGCTCAGTGCAACCTCTGTGCACGTTCAGCTCACAGCCTGTGCACACACATACATACACGTACATATATACATACATACACATACATACATACATACACACACACATAGACACGTCCTTTATCTGCTCAGTGTAACCTCTGTGCACGTTCAGCTCACAACCTGTGTACACACACACACACATACACATACATATATACATACATACACATACATACATACATCCACACACACATACACACGTCCTTTATCTGCTCAGTGCAACCTCTGTGCACGTTCAGCTCACAACCTGTGTACACACACACATACACAAACACACATACACCCATACACACGCATACACACACACACACACATAGCACGTTCAGCTCACAACCTGCATACACACACACAACACATGCATACACACATACACATACACACACATACACACATACATAAACACACACACACACATACACAAGCATACACACACACACATAGCACATTCAGCTCACAGCCTGCATACACACGCATAACACAAGTAACATACACGTGCACACACACATATACACATATATACACGCATACACATGGATACACACGCACACATACGTATACACACACATACACACACAGGTGTACACATATGCTCACACACAGCCCATTGTTCTGAGCTGTCATTGGCTGGAAAAGATTGGCTACAGGAGACCCTCGTAACAATACATCAGGGCTTCATAATTATGAAACTCTTACACCGTAGTTATGACTTTAAGAAGAAAGTGTAGCTAATCCACCGCTTAAAGCTTAACTATTATATAAGGGCACAAGACTTACGCTGACACTGCAGACTCTGGGATCCAATGCCTCCCACTATGACAGAGCAGACGTTGCACCAGGCGGCGCTGTGGTACTGTTGGGGCTGCAGGTGATGGCTCTTAACTGTCTGTATCTGAGCGTACATAACAAAGACCATAGAAAGGTACAGACATACCAAAGACCATAGAGAGGTACAGACATAACAAAGACCATAGAGAGGTACACACATAACAAAGACCATAGAGAGGTACAGACATAACAAAGACCATAGACCATAGAGAGGTACAGACATAACAAAGACCATAGAGAGGTACAGACATAACAAAGACCATAGAGAGGTACAGAGATAACAAAGACCATAGAGAGGTACAGACATAACAAAGACCATAGAGAGGTACAGAGATAACAAAGACCATAGAGAGGTACAGACATAACAAAGACCATAGAGAGGTACAGAGATAACGAAGACCATAGAGAGGTACAGAGATAACAAAGACCATAGAGAGGTACAGACATAACAAAGGCCATAGAGAGGTACAGAGATAACGAAGACCATAGAAAGGTACAGAGATAACAAAGACCATAGAGAGGTACAGAGATAACGAAGACCATAGAGAGGTACAGACATAACAAAGACCATAGAGAGGTACACACATAACAAAGACCATAGAGAGGTACACACATAACAAAGACCATAGAGAGGTACGGACATAACAAAGACCATAGAGAGGTACAGACATAACAAAGACCATAGAGAGGTACAGACATAACAAAGGCCATAGAGAGGTACAGACATAACAAAGACCATAGAAAGGTACAGACATAACAAAGACCATAGAGAGGTACAGAGATAACAAAGACCATAGAGAGGTACAGACATAACAAAGACCATAGAGAGGTACAGAGATAACAAAGACCATGGAGACGTTTGTTGTCTAGCAAGCCACGATGTTTTCTTTTATTGCACATTACAGCAAACCATCCATCAAATCATCCCTAGCTAATTGACTCACTCTAGACTAACCTACGCTCTTATAACTTCAAGTTTAGTTAAAATTAATATTAACTGATATTTAAGATCAATCAATCAATAATTTAACGATTTCAGATTTATCGCCATAAGGCAATATCATTAACTTCTCAAGCAGACTCTGCATCAACAGACGCCAGCTCACCACACATGACGACTGAGCATACACACGATAATTGAATATGCATTAACAAGAAACAACAAAATTACTACTTTGACAACTACATCAATTGCTACATCAATTATATAGAACTGCTTTAAACAGTTGTAGAATAAACGAAGCTGACCTTTTTGTACTTGAGACGCAGTAGCTTGTTCTTCTCTTTCATGTTGAAGCTAGCACATCTCTCCAGCATGCCGCTAGACTTGGACGTGCTGAAGTCGATCTGACGAAAAAAAGTCGCCAGTGCTGCGGCAATAGCCGAGCTTCTCTCCACATCCTCCTCTTGTCTACAAATTTATTTTTATTTATTTATTTATTTATTTATTGTATCCCGACCCTGGTCAAACTGGGATTCAAAGGAGGATGATGATGATTTATTTATTTATTGCTCTATTTCAGGCGTAAAAACCCATACATGAATCTTTCATATACAACAATGCATCAAAAACCAGAAAAGCAAATGGGCTGCGCATAAATTGAGCTATAAGACAATTACTTATAGAATTAGGCATACAAAGCCATAATAAGCAAATCAATCAATCAATCACTCCAACTATTCATATTTTTCCAACAATCAATCCATCAATTGATCAATAAATCAATATATTAATAAATCGATAAATCAGCCAATCAAGTGATTGACTCAGATTCAATCATGCCACAGAGCTGTTTCAGTAGTTAACCTTCACACTGTCTCCTGGACTTTCGCTCATTCGATCATCAGTCAATCAATCAATCAATCAATCAGTCAATCAATCAATCAATCAGACAATACCCCACATATCATTCAGTGTTGTTCATTAAACAGTAGTGATAGCCTGCAGTCAGTTTGGTTTCTTTGCTATTTATATCTACATCAGATATATATGTTTTGAAGAAGCACTACTACATTTCATTTTACTATTGAGTCAATAGAGTCATGACTTACGTGCAGAGTCAATAGTCATGATTTGCACGCAGAGTCAATAGAGTCACGATTTGCACGCAGAGTCAATAAAGTCATGACTTACACGCAGCGTCAATAGTCATGACTTACACGCAGAGTCAATAGAGTCATGACTTACACGCAGAGTCAATAGAGTCATGACTTACACGCAGAGTCAATAGAGTCATGACTTACACGCAGAGTCAATAGAGTCATGACTTACGTGCAGAGTCAATAGAGTCATGACTTACGTGCAGAGTCAATAGAGTCATGACTTACACGCAGCGTCAATAGAGCCATGACTTACACGCAGCGTCAATAGAGTCATGACTTACACAAGTCTCTCAAAGTGAGGCAGCAGTGTGCTCTCCACTACTCTCAGCTCTGACGTACGGTCCATGTGGTCTCTCAAATCATGATCCCCATATAGCGAGCCTAGACCTGAACAATCAATCAATCAATCAGTAAGTCAGTCAGTTAATCAATCAATCAATCAGTCAGTTAATCAATCAATCAAGCAATGAGTCAGTCAGTTAATCAATCAATCAATCAGTCAGTCAGTTAATCAATCACTCAATCGATCGATCAATTAATCAATCAGTTAATCAATCAATCAAAAATCTATCTTCCAATCAATCATGCACATCATTTGACTAGACAATTAACTAGACTTAAATCAAGACAAATACTTATCAAACTATGTATATAATTATCAAAGTTCCACAGCAGTCGCCCACTCCTAGTACCAGTTCCCAGTTAAGCAGTCGCACAACAGGGCGGATATTTGGTTGCCCAGAACACAACAAAAGAGAGAATTACAAACCCAGTTTACGCTTGGTTCTGTAGTCTTCCATCAGGTAGCTGATGGCCTGCAATGAGGCAGTTCTGACCGGTTCAAACAGGTTCCTCATTACATCTTCCCGCTCATATTTTGTCAATATTGCATTATTTATAGATTCGACTAGACTCTCGTTCACTTCTATCTTCAATACCTGCACACAAATACAACAGAGTATTTACTTGTAACGAACGGTTGAAGAGATTACACATATCTATCAGGTTAAATTTTAGCAAGCTATGTTTAACAGTAGAATTAGTATCATAATATTAGTTAAAATAGCTTTAAACAATTGATAGAATAAAGTTCAACAACAAGGCACTTATAAAACGCTGGATATATTGCTTTTTATATTTACTTGATGCTTAAAATACTGCAAACATTATTTAAACCAGTTTCTTCAATATAAAATCAATCAATTAATTGCAACAATAACTAATGGATTGATTGCCTTATTGATTGACAAATAGATTGTTTGATCGATGGCCAGATTAACTAATTGATAGATTGGTTGATTGACTGATTGATTGCCTGCTTGATTGACTAATAGATAGATTTATTGATTGATTGACTAATTGATTGCTTGATATATTGCCTGATTGATAGATTAATTGATTGATTGATTATCTGATTGAAAGAGTTATTGAATGATTAACTGATTGACAGATTTGTTTATTGATTAACTTTTGATAGATAGATTGATTGATTGATTGTAACATACAGCTCTATCAACAAGGAAAGTGGCATATATCTCATAGGCCCATCTTCTCAGGTCCTTCAGAGCCCCTGTAGAGTAGGAGTCCGTCACCAGGTAAAACAGCTACAGTCAATCAATCAACATCCTATAGAGTAGGACTCTGTCACCAGGTAGAACAGCTACAATTAATCAATCAATCAATCAATCAACACCCCGTAGAGTAGGAGTCTGTGACCAGGTAGAACAGCTACAATCAATCAATGAATCAATGAATCAATGAATCAATCAATCAACACCCCGTATAGTAGGAGTCTGTGACCAGGTAGAATAGCTACAATCAATCAATCAATCAATCATTACGTTAGACAGCTGATAGACTGCCTGAATGAATGACAGACAGATGCGACCAATCAGAGAGCAGTTACTTATGAGAGGGGAGGGTTCACAGTTAGACAGCAGGTAGTGACCAATCAGAGAGCAGTTACTTACGAGAGAGGAGGGGTCACAGCTAGATAACAGGTAGTGACCAATCAGAGAGCAATTACTTACGAGAGGGGAGGGGTCACAGTTAGACAGCAGGTAGTGACCATCAGAGAGCAGTTACTTACGAGAGGGGAGGGGTCACAGTTTGACAGCAGGTAGTGCAGGAACACAGCGAGGTGGGCGGGTCTTTTCTTCAGTTGATTGAAAGACGAGAACACGCCCTGATCGTTAAACTGAATAAATCAGCGGAATATTTATTTAAACTGTTTAATTGAGTTCTACAAAAAGTCCACAGATAATATTTGTAAATTTTAATTTTTATAATATTTTAATTATCTAATTAAATACATCATGCGTTTCACAAATATTATTTATATTAATTCCAAAAGAAAATTAAATATTCAAAAATTATTTAATTAATTTTAAATTAGTATTTTTTTAAATTAGTATACTGTTTCAGAAAAGGCAATTAATGAAACGTGCAAAAGTCTAAATATCTCGACATGGTAGTAGATTTATTGGCTTGAAGTGATAAGCTAATTATAAATGATTATAATATCTTACAATGGTAATACACTCCGCTGCAACATCTTTCAGCATCTAATCTCACAGCCACTTTTAACATGTCAACTGGGCCACAGTAAAGTAAATTCCCAGATTTCAAGTAAGTGACTTCAATAATAATCAGTCTTCTCCCAATATATCACCAATTTACATTTTTGTATTATTTGATGTGTTCAATGTTGTCGTTGATGACTGTAGCACTCTAATTATTGCAATTAATATTTAAATAACAGCAATTAACAACTTTAGAATCGTCGATATCAATCAGCATTATATGTGCCATTTAGAATTATTAAACATTAACGTTACGTTTCTAACAAGACGAAGAAAGAGTCCAAGAGACTGAGAGGGAGAGAGCGAGAGAGCGAGAGAGAGATAGCAAAAGAGAGCGAAAGAGAGTGAAAGAGAGTGAGAGAAATCGAGATACGGCAATCAAAAGCAAGAGAACAGTGGAGTGATGACTGACTGACTTGAGATTGTGAGAGAGATAGACTGATAGAGTAGAGAGGTAGACAGAGAGAGATATACAGAGAGAGATAGACAGAGAGAGAGTGATATCCTACACTCTCTTCCTCTGAGCTTAGCTCTCCGTCATCCATGCAGATGATGTTTCTCTGATAGTTAGACGATGATGAGTCACCCCCACCCATATAACTCCCACCCCCACCCGGTCCTCCAAAGTCTGCCATAGTAAACTACAGCAGCAACAACAACAACAACAACACAATTATATTAACTGATTGACTGCATTCTAAATTTGTATTTAATTAAATTATTATATGGACCTGCCAGTAGGCAGTGCACTAAGAGAGAGAGAGAGAGAGTTATATACCATGGACCTGCCAATAGTCAGTGCACTAAGAGATAGAGAGATAGTTATATACCATGGATCAGCCAGTAGTCAGTGCACTGAGAGAGAGAGAGAGAGAGTTATATACCCTGGATCAGCCAGTAGGCAGTGCACTAAGAGAGATAATAAAGAGAGGAGATGTGAGAAGATCAACAGACCTTGGGTTGAGAGTTGAGATCAGCGCGAGGAGAGAACTGCTCGTCACATGAGGGCCCTGTGCTCTCACCTCGTGATGACTCATCAGCCGCTGGCTCTCTGTACAGAGGATTCTGCATCGCCGTCATCTGTAGCCATCACACCACACATAACAACCTCAGTACCACAGTAATAATCTCAGTACCACAGTAATCATCTCAGTACCATAGTAATCATCTAAGCAATGTAGTAATCATCAAAGTACCACAGTAATCATCTCAGTACCATAGTAATCATCTAAGCAATGTAGTAATCATCAAAGTACCGTAGTAACCATCTAAGTACTGTAGTAATCATCTAAGTACCACAGTAATCATTTAAGTACCACAGTAATCATCTAAGTACCACAGTAATCATCTAAGTACCACAATAATCATCTAAGTACCACAGTAATCAGCTAAGTACCATAGTAATCATCTAAGTACCATAGTAATCATCTAAGTACTGTAGTAATCATCTAAATACCATAGTAATCATCTAAGTACTGTAGTAATCATCTAAGTACTGTACTAATCATCTCAGTACTGTACTAATCATCTCAGTACCATAAAAATCATCTCAGTACCAAAAAAATCATCCAAGTACCATTGTAATCATCTAAGTACTGTAGTAATCACCTTAGTACCATAGTAATCATCTAAGTACTGTAGTAATTATCTAAGTACTGTACTAATCTCAGTACTGTAGTAATCATCTCAGTACCATAGTAATCATCTCAGTACTGCAGTAATCATCTCAGTACTGTACTAATCATCTCAGTAGTGTAGTAATCATCTCAGTACCATATGTACTAATCATCTCAGTACAGTAGTAATCATCTAAGTACTACAATAATTATCTCATTACTATAAAACTCATCTAAGTACTGTTATAATCATCTCAGTACTATAAAATTCGTCTCAGTACTATAGTAATAATCTCAGTACTGATAAACTTGAAAAATACGATACAAACGCCGCCTAGCTGTCCCGATGAAGCAGTATTTCTCAGCCCGTCGTCCACTCGAGGTCTCTTGAAGCTATCGGAGTGGGACCGGCCCAGTGAGCTCGTGGACCCTGAGGTATCATCAGCGCCTCCAGGGCGAGAGGTCAGCGGTTCAAATCCTCTCTCCTTCAGAGCAGCAGCACTTCCTGCTGAATCCATCTTCCTGTGACCTCTCCCACCCTGAACAGAGATATTCTATGAGCTTAAATGAGCAGTTCAAATAAGTAGTAAGTAATAAGTATGAGCTTCAATGAGCAGTTAAAATGAATAATAAGTATGAGCTTAAGTGAGCGGTTCAAATGAGTAATAAGTATGAGCTTAAATGAGCGGTTCAAATGAGTAATAAGTATGAGCTTTAATGAGCGGTTCAAATGAGTAATAAGTATGAGCTTAAATGTGGTTCAAATCCTAGGTTAGCCCATCATTGTCATCCCTTTCGAGTGAGTAACTAACCCTAACCCTAACTGACATTAACCTTAGCTTTACCAGCTTTTAGGAGCACCAGAGAGTACTGTTAGCAGTACTATATGTACCAGTGATCAGTAGTACTATGTGTGTATAAGTACATGGCTCAGCCACTTCAATGAATAGAGACAAGAGAAAGTAGAACTCACTCGAAGAGGATGAGGAGGAAGATGAGGTCCATCTATACATATAGTGGCTCCATCTGTGCTTAGACCTGGTGTCAATATCTATCAACACACAACAACAACGTACATATAGTGGCTCCATTTGTGATCAGACCTGGTGTCAATATCTATCAACATACAACAACATACATATAGTGGCTCATTCTGTGCTTAGACCTGGTGTCAATATCTATCAACATACAACAACGTACATATAGTGGCTCCATCTGTGCTCAGACCTGGTGTCAATATCTATCAACATACAACAACGTACATCGACAATAGGATAAAATGTGTTCGTAGTTTAACAGCTCATTCAACATATTTAAATCTTACAGCATAAAAGTGACATTTAAATGAGATAAATGGGCAGCATGCCTGGAGTCGTGCAAGCCTAAAGACAAAAATCTAAAACGGAAGCTCAAATTTGTAAACCTAGAGCAGTAATTTATTTTTTAAAACATCAATTGAACCAAAAGTAAAACATGGGTTGAAATTTAATTATTTTAAAATTGATGAAAAAATACACAAATAAAAATAAAAATAACATGCATAAAAGTGAAATGATTAACTTTTAATACCACCTGTTAAAACCGTAGGGCAATGTATTCCACTTTCCATATAATTATACAGACTGCATCAAAAAAACTTGACCCCCTACAGAAAATTTTCTATAACTTTGGTTTCTGATGTCTCTTTATCATGCAAATTTTAGAGATACTACATGATCCAATTCTACACATATGCTGAAAAATTCAGGGATACATATGTACCATAATTCGTGTTACAGATCTTTTTGCGCCATGCCCCTACCTCTTACAGGTTCTCCAAGCAGTTTGTCACCAAATACTCCTGATTAGAGCCCTTCATTGATTCTTTGTTTTGGTAGTAGCAATCATGCGAACTGATACGGCAGGAACCCCTAGTACTTGAGATATCTGACGTGTATTATGACTTGTTCCAGGCTCTCCTTCCTGAGAACCAATTAGTTCCTCAACGGCAGCAATATTAGCAGGAATTCTGGCACTTTTGGGCCAGTCACTGCCCGCCTTTCTATCAGTTGCTCTCTCTCTGCAATCTTCCAACAAATACTCTTAATAGTCGACAAGGACCATCCTTTCAGGGGATAGGCTTGCTTTGTTCTTTTCACCCCGTTACTTTGCTCATGGAGTATTTGTATCCGCAACTTATAGTGACTTATAGTGGTAATGCGCTTGGAGAATCTATAAGAGGTAGGGGCATGGCGCAAAATGATCTGTAACTCGAAATGTGGTGCATATATTTCAATAAATTTTGCGGCATACATGTAGAATTGGACAATGAATAATCGCTTCAATTTATGTGATAAGGAGACATCAGATACCAAAGTTACAGAAAATTTTCTGTAGGAGAATCTATAAAAGGTTGGGGCATGGCGCAAAAAGATCTGTAGCTCGAATTTTGGTACATATATTTCCATCAGTTTTTCAGCATATGCGTACAATTGGATCATGTATTATTGCTAAAATTTACATGACAAAGAGACATTAGATAACAAAGTTATTGAACATTTTCTGTAGGGGGTCAGTTTCTTTTGACGCAGTCTGTATATTCTATATACAATATATTCTATATACATGTATATATTCTATTACTATACACTATATATATATATATATATATATATATATATATATATTCTATTACACTTTCCATATCCTGTGAATCAACGCGATCGATAATCGAAATAAAGAGGGTTCAATTCACTCCAGTATATGTGAATTTAAAATTTCATGACATTGAACACACAAACACATAAAAATACTTAAACCCACGTAGCCATACATTCCTTAGCCACACAAACACATAAACACACACAGATATACAAACACATAAACAAATGCAGACACAGAGACGCATAAGCACACAGAGACATACATCAGCATCATTAGACAGACTGCCGGGCCGCTGTTTGGCTGCCTGTATCTCTAGTCGTCTCACTATCTTTGCCTTCTGTTCCATACTCGTATGGTTCTCTTCAGTTGGGTTTCTCTGATACTCCTGCTTCAACGTCTACAAGTCAATCAATCAGTCAATCAAATAGTGAATCATTAGACAACCCTTTTTATTGTCATCACAAATACAGACTTGTGTATTTTGGTGATATGGGCCAAAACCCAGTTTAAAGTGTCGCATTCTTTGCCTGAACCTAATTGAAACCTTAACATGACTGAAACCTTCTCCTAACTGTAACCCTAACCTGATTGAAACATTAACTTGACTAAAAAATTTTGGCTGAAACGTTAACCTGACAGAAAGGTAGCAGAGTATTTGAATCTGCACAAACAGAACTAGAGAAGAGTCTTACCCAAAAGATGACTACCATAATATAAGTAGACACAAGTCTAACAATCATTTATGTCTTGCTACACAAATTTATTCCACTTGAATAGATGTAGATGCTATAAGACTGCAATTGTGGATTTTCATGTCATAAATTGTACATATTAATAATTGAAAGTCCAAACAGTTCATGAATTCGTATCATTTACATTGTATAGCATCTTAACCATTAGACCAGAATGGCTACTGCCATCTACGAACATCAACCGACAATAAATCTTAAAAGTTATAACAAACAGTATTAGAGGCCTCACTCTATTCCAGCGTCAACAAATCATTAAATGCTATCAATTCATTTAGTGAAAGCTTACAACACTGCATCTTTAACCATTTCTGTTAAGATTTTTCCACTCTGTTACTGGCAGACAGTTTCCAGTAGGTCAAGCAGTACATTCCACTCGTAATCTAGCCTCTCTGTAGCAATACTTGTAACTATTATGTAAGCATTTAGCACTGCACACAGGCCTGCACTCAACCTAATGGTCATACTTACTAGTGAGATAATCAAGTGTTTAAACCTCAACAGTTGCGTAAGTGACCAATTGATTCAAGAAAAGTTAGTAATTGCCGCTATAAGTATCATAATACCAGTTCAGCAGTTTAACTTGATTGACTGACTACCCAGTTAACTGCTTAAAAAATTGTAGAAGCAGACTGCATTAAGTCTTTTCAGAGTCCTACAAAGTGAAATTTCTAAACGATGCCACACCTTGGCATCCGGTGATCAAGAGATGATCAGGATAAAGAGAGTACATCAAAAGTGGAAAAAGGTGACTGTTAAATCTGCCAGAGAAAGTTGAAAGAGAAGAACAAGAAGAACAGGAATTGGAATGTACACTAGCTCATCCAAACCTCATATTCCTGAGTGGCAACGAGCAACATCTGTTGTACAGTATTTAACCCAATAGCTGAGACTCTCTGCAGCTGTGCAGCCTACAATCAAACAATCAATACATCAATCAATCAATCCATCAATTAATCAATTAATCAATCAATCAATCAATCAATCTAACATCCTAAGCTGTACAGTACTTAACCCAAAAGATGACACTCTCTGTCACTGTGCCGCCTACATCAATCAATCAATCCATCTATTAGACAATCAATCAGTCTATCAATCAATCAATCAATCAATCTATCTATCTCTCAATCAATCAATCAATCAATCAATCAATCAATCTACCAATCAATCAATCAATCTAACATCCTATGTTGTACAGTACTGAATCCAAGAGCTGACACTCTCTGTAGCTGTGCAACCTACAATCAATCAATCAATAAATCAATCAACAAACCAATCGATCAATCAATCAATCAATCTATCAATCAATGTATCTATCAATCAATCTATCAATCAATCAATCTATCTCTCTCTCTAGTGCTCATCCAAGTGGTAGGTCCAAGGTACATATTCCTACTCATATGCTGCTTTTCACGCTCCATAAAGAGCACACCATCGATTAACGAGTTATCCCTTCACAAATGGTTATGCCATATATCAACACCTTAAAGCAGCCTATAGCTAGAGAATCATATGGTTTCTATCTATCTATCACTCTGTTAACAATCTAACATCCTATGTTGTACAATACTGGACCCAAGAACTGACCTCCCGTGCTGCTTAGCCTATATTCAGTCAATCAATGATTTGATTTTTGAATTTAGCATATATTAAAATATCCAATAAGTTTATTTAATACACAGAATATATTTTAGCATAAAAGGGTAGACTTTACTTTAATGGATACATAGTAAATGTAAAACATCATCAAGTTTCATATATCGTCGTCGAGGGCAAAAAGTGGTTACTTTACAACAGTGAAATATTTTCTCATTTATCTCTCACATGACATAAGGTACGTTGTAAGAGTATTGCAACATATTGTTTTGTTTTAAAATGTCATTATCATATTCAACCATCAACAGTTCTGGAGCAAACATATGATTGCTTGATATATTTTTAAATTAGCCATGACATAGTACAAAAATAGCTCTTCTGAACTACCCCTCCTATGCGGTGTTCCTCAAGGTTTAGTGTTAGGTCCATTGCTCTTCTCTTTATATATCACTCCTCTTAGCTACCTGCTTGCTCAGTCTTCCATAAATTTTCATTTCTATGCAGACGACACTCAACTGTATAGTTCATTTTCTAATCATGACTCCGATCAGAAACTGGCCCATCTCTCATCCATTCTAGACAAGGTTTATTCCTGGTTTTGTGCTAACCGTCTTGCTGTTAATCCCTCCAAAACTGAATACCTTTTAATTGGTACTCCTTTGCAAAGAATTAAAATTACTAATAATTCTGTTAATTTTCAGAATCTTGCTCTTTCACCTTCTCAATCCGCCAAAAACCTTGGAGTCATATTTGATGAAAACCTTGACTTTAAATCCCATATCTCTTCTGTTTGTTGTGCTTCTTTCTTTCAGATTCGTCAGATTAGGCAAATACGTCCATCCCTTACTAGAAATTCAGCCACTATCCTTGCTAATTCTATAGTTCATTCAAAGCTCGACTACTGTAATTCATTATTACATGGATTGCCTACTTCTCTCAATTGTTTGCAGCATGTCCAAAAGTCTCTTGCACATGTTATTTGCAAGTCCTCTCGACTTCAATTTCTCTCTCTTTACTTCGCAGACTTCACTGACTCCCTGTTAACCAACGCATAAAATATAAAATAGCTCTATTAACTTTCAAAACTCTGCGATTTGGCAAGCCTTCTTACTTATCTGAAATTCTTCTTCCCTATCGTCCCTCACATTCACTTCGTTCCACCGATGCCAATCTTCTCTCTGTTCCAAATATTCTCACATCATTGGGCAGACGCTCTTTTTCTTACGGAGCACCCACAATTTGGAACTCTTTACCTGCTAATCTTCGCTCTTGTTCTTCTCTTTCAACATTCTCCAGCAAGCTTAAGACTTACCTTTTTCCACCATAGACATAATCAATCTACCCTGAACATTTTTGATCACCTTTTGTTTAGGACCTTACTTCTCCTCAGCACATTTCTTTTGCAGATTGGTCTGGGTGAATTGATCTGTAGTGCTGTGTGCTGTTGGGGACGTCCCTGACATCATCCCAGGATGAGGAACGGATGTTAAACCTTTATTATTATTATTATTATTATTATTACTATTATATAATCATATTTCTCATACTTATAACTGGATGAATAATAGAAAGTGTATGGGAGGGAGAGGGAGAGAGAGTGAGAGAGAGAGAACTGTTTCTTTCAAAAAACACTCAAATATGCAACAATATACACTAAACCGTCAAAGAGGTTATAAACACCTATCTAGTTGACCACCCATCAACTAGAGACCCCTAGTTTAGTGTGCTGCATCATTATAGTGATCGGGAGAGCATTAGATGTACGGTTACTAGATAATTACAACACAGGCAGGAGCACAGCCATATAATGGCATCATTATCAAGCTAGGCCTAGCTTGATAAATGATAGTATAGGCTAGGCATAGCTTGATATATGTTGTGAATGTGAAATATCCCCTGCATGGGTGGGTCGAGAGGTGGGGCTAGGGATGTACTGGAGGTGTGTGCCCCTCAAATATATTTAAATGCAAATTTTAGTATAAGTTTATGCTTTTTTTAATGAATACATAATTAGCACAGACTACATATTTTTAAATGAATTACAAAGACTCCATCATAATTATTTAATTTCCTCAATCCAGAAAATGAAAGTGAACACTAATACTGTATTGTATATACATGTACTGTACACAATACCAACACTACAGAATAGTCATGCAATAAGACATTAGCCATGACTATTTAAATAGTACATAAAATAGTCAATGTTATTGTTAGCTTAGTAGTCAGTGTATATACTTAAACATCATCATCATCATCTTCTATTTAATTTCAGATTAACTAGGGTCAAAATATGAATATATGCCTTCTTTTCCATTTGCTTTATAAAATTTTGAATTTTGTATAGTTATAGGAAGCAACTGATAACTACAAATATCCAGCAGCCAGTAGATCAATGTACATACACCCTAAACGTTCTCTTCAACAATTCTGTACTAGCTAGACACAACCTGGTACATTGATCTACCTCACTCTAGCCAATGCAAAGCAGTGCTCCTGCCCATACTCTTATATATATATATATATATATATATATAGAGAGAGAGAGAGAGAGAGAGAGAGAGAGAGAGAGAGAGAGAGAGAGACAGACAGACAGACAGAGAGAGAGAGAGAGAGAAAGAGAGATTTTTTAATATGTAGTGGCAGCTCTGCACAGATGATAAACAAAGCCAGGTGGGGCAGTGGTGAGGAGTGGGGAGGGGTGTGTGTTTATACTGGCCGCTGGCAATGCTCAATATATAGGCATATATTTATTATGTACTTCTATAATTATTAACAGAATGGCATTAAATAAATTAGAAAGGAAATTATATTTCAATTACTTATCAAATGATGCTAAAATAATGTCGTAATTTACATTTAATATATGTCTAGATATAATATCTAGAGAGGATATCTTACATTTATGGGATATCTTACATTAAATATACCTTGTATATTTAAAAAAATATACAAGGTGATTTTTTCAAAGTAGACAAGTTTTATAAATGGTCTATATCTATAACTTATAACAAATATAAGAGTTTATCCTACAATAGGTTAACTGAGATTAGGTATGTTAGATGATTTTAAACACCCACACATATGTGGAATTGAAGAGGAAAGCGAAGACAGAGAAGAGTGGAGGCATTATATACCATGGACCTGCCAGTAGGCAGAGCACTAAGAGAGAGAGAGAGAGAGAGAGGTTAACTGAGCAGAACTTACATCGGCAGCCTGGGGGCCTGAGATAGATTTCTGGGTGGATGAGGTGGGAGAGTGAAGGATGAGCCCAGCACTGGACCTGCTCTCAGGCCCTGGGGTCTTCTGTCCTGACAGCCTCTCAAAGAATGACTGCTGCTGCTGCTGCACAGGGGGAGTCATGCACGGCTGCAGGCTTGCTGCATTAATCAATCAAAACTTGAATCAATTTACTCTTCTTAAGACATTTGGGACAATCAATTTACTCTTCTTAAGACATTTGGGACAATCAATTTACTCTTTTTAAGACATTTGGGACAATCAATTTACTCCTTTTAAGACATTTGGGACAGAAGACAGTGCTTCGAATAAGCGCTTTGAATAATCACTCGTATGATAAGTTAATAAATCCAATCAACATCATCATCATCATCATCATCTTCCCTTGGATGCCAGTTTAACTAGGGTCGGGATACGAATGGACTGTCTCAAATCCCCTTTGTCCTACATCATATAGCATCAGTCAATCCCCTATTTGAGACTTTTCAATTCGTTTAAATGCTAGTAGCAATTTCTGGAGCCTAGGCGCTCACCAACCGAATGTCCTTTCTGACGTTGGTATGGATCTTAGTGCTTTAGTCACCTTCTACGACACGTGCAGTCACTGGTTGGTCAAGTTTTCAAACAACCCAGACACAACACAGGGAATAATCAATAAATCCAATCAATAAATAAATAAAACTCATGAGGATAAAACATTTTAAAAAAGGACAATTACACATATATCTGGCAGATTTCAACACTTATAATTATGTTAACTTATTTTTTAACTTTCATCGAAATGGAATGCACAATAAATAATTTATCAGATAATAAATTAACATATAAATTCATTCGATGTACTAACTCTGTATTAAAGGAGCATCAGACATAGCTCGACGATGCTGTCGATAATTTCTAAACAAATCCATAGCAATGATTTATTCCCTTCTCTAATTGATTCCAAAAAAATTAAATTCACTGTATCTACGGTTAATCCAACATTCATCTACAGTTAATCCAACGTTTATCTACGGTTAATCCAACGTTTATCTACAGTTAATCCAACATTTATCTACAGTTAATCTGTTTATCCAAAACTCAACATATCCGCTAGGTAAGAATCTTTACATTTTGAGCTGATATTCCAGAATGAATAGATCAAGTGTAAAATTCTTCATTTGATTTTAAAATTAATTATTACAATTTAAGCAGTAACAGTCATTATTGACTTAATTTTTTAAAAATCAAATTATTCTTCCTGAAACAGTAGACACACAGAAGCAATCATTAAGAAAAGCAATGAAAAACAACACATGAAAGTAGCAATATTTATAGACTAAAAATCCAGCACAAATTAAGTATTGCAATTAATGAAATGAATCAGAAGTAAACCCATATTAGTAGGTTCTACAGAATTCTTCAAAAGTTGTACCCTAACAAACTCAATATTTAGGACTGAATAAAGATTAGTTCACAATGGTTTCTTTAAATTTAAAGATTGAGAGATGTGTTACATCAGGGGCACTAAAGAATCTATAGACCAGCCATTAACAATCAACTTCGATAAATGTGCGTATTGTAATAGTGGACTAAACTTGAACTGAAGCCACTGATAACCACCTCAGAACTGTCCATCTCAGGCTAAAGGTTCCGTTAATGTTTAGATCGGCAAGACCTTCATGTATGGAAACAAAGCTTGTCAATAGAAGGGTAAAAGCAGAGTAAGAGTGAGAACAAATAGGTTTATTGGATCTGACAAAACACTAGACTACACTGTAGATTGCAAAAGCTGACCTTTCAACTAGACTGAATAAAAAATACTTAATTTAACTTATCATAACTTAATTAGGTATATATTTGTACAAATACAATCTATGTATTGAGATTTTAAATATGTCAAACTTTTTTTGGCTATCCAATTTTTGCTATTGAATGATATTTACTTGTTGCATGTTACTTATTATTATCCACTTGATAGCTTTCTAATTTAGACAGTTTTACTTGCCCACCACTGAATTAGCGAAATAAAAAACAAAAAAATTAATTACACTGGTTTAGGAAGTCAAGGGACTTGTAAAAACAGTCTAATCGTAAATTTCATACCTCATCATAAAAAATAATGCATTTATATTTTTCCGCTTCAACAATAATAATAATATTCTAATCCAGAACAAAAATAGTTAGACGGCGATCGTTTTATTTTATAATATATATAATTAGACAACAGTTTAACAGCTACATTGAAATCAAATCAGGCGAAGGTCGACACTTAAAAAGCCAACAGAAAAGTTAGGCAATAATTTTTATATTAGACTAAAAAGTTTAGAAAGTTTGTCAGGGTAAAGGAATCAACAACTTTCCGCCATATTGGGACGTGACTTCCTTCTTTAAAATGTTTCCTCAAAACACTTTAAAGTTAGATTTAAAAATTAAAGAGATCTTGCGATAAAAGATTTAATTAATACGGTGGCTCGCAACTGCCATCTAATTTCTTAACTTTTTTTATTTTAAAAAGAATTTCTTGTTACTATAAATCATAGAATAAAGAAAAACCAACGGTGCAAATCCAAAATTCCGTTAATTAGTCATACTAAGTCAATTCCTTTATGACAGCATCGAGCACTCGATGTTAAACCAAAGCCAAACCGATGAGCACAAAATTAGGTCAAAAACGGTGCAAATCCAAAATTCAGGTAATTTGTCAAATTAAGTGAATTCGTCAATGACAACATCTAGCACTCGATCTAAAAAAATTAAGAAATTAGATATGGCAGTTGCGAGCCACCGCAGATTAAAGCTACGAAGATCGAATTTAATCAGACAAGAGAGAGAGAGAGAGAGAGAGAGAAAGAGAGAGAGAGAGAGAAAGAGAGAGAGAGAGAGAGAGAGAGCGGATGTGGGCTACAAAGGAACCAACAAATTATGGAGTGCCGATGGAGGCGCTTGAGACAAATAAAATCTGATAAAAATGTTTTATTATGATTGCACTAGATCGATATAATAATAATAATAATAATAATAATAATAATAATAATAATACTAACACACATTATAGTGAAATGATCAACTACGTTGATATCTATCACTTTTAATATCACATTTTAAAATCCGTTAGGCAATTTTGTCCATTTTCTGTGTAACCAGTCCAGTGAATGCCCGAGATTTTACTCTCAGATCAGCACGGCTAGGATTCGAACCCACGAGGGTTCAATTCAACTCAGGATCTGTCATTTAAAACTTCATGACGTTACCCCTACATCTCTAACCATTGCGCTATTGAGACATTCAGATATAAAGAGTAGTTAAACAAGTCTATAAGATAAAATGCATAAGACTAGGAAACAACGCGAGGTTAAGTAAGTTAATAATTCGAAAAATGCCTGCAAGAATTTCGATGATTGCCTGCTTTTATTCTATATATGGTTTTTACCATTAATAGTAGTATAAGAAACTCGCGTCGCTGTTGCTGCCTTCTGCCTCGCAAGTCGCCGTTGGAGCAGAACATAGGACGTTTGTTCGGTCCGTGACTGTAATTGAATGCCTAGGCCTGCTCTAAGTAGCACACATGAGATGGTATTTCTCAGAGGTGTGTGGGACTCCGATCTGAAGTAGTTGTGAGGATCTCTGTGATTAATCCTTACTGATAAAATATCGAAGTCAAGGCACAGATTCCTAAATTGCATCTCACAATTTAATTGTAAATAAAACAGCACTACAATTTAATATGTATGAACACTAAAACTTAAAACTAAATATACGATTTAAGCACACAGTCCCTGAAATATCAATACTCCGACTTCGACTCCGGTTTCGGCCCTCGGCCTACGCCGTGTAGACTTGCCCGTCCGGCCGCCACAACTTGAATGTCCTCTCTTACACAAATCTGCCAGTATTCTACCACGGGTTTGGTCATTTGCTTGGTCATTTGGTAACTGACCATCAGATTCAATTACTTTGCAGCTTGACCACTGCCTGACCAATAGCATAAGTTCTATACATGCATGATTATAGAGTAAATTATATCTTTAATAATTAATAGTAGATTAATTATATACGTATAATTTCAAGTTCTCAACAGTAGCCTAATAACATTGGTTGTATCCAGGATCGATCGAGGTTATCCTGTTGGCTATGAGCATCTGGTTAAACCACTCGTTCGCCCTTACACTGTCAATCATGCATGACTAAATTAATCCTCAGCCGTTTCTCAACGCGATCGATTTTTCAATACTACAATTTTACTTCAAGCTATACTTCGGTAAACCGAGGTATGTCAATTAATCACAGGAAAGGTATAAATTACTAACGCTTAGACCTATTTTCGGGTTCGTTAGTACAATAATAATAACACGCATTACAGTGAAATGATCAACAACGTTGATATCTATCACTTTTAATACCGCATGTTAAATCCGTAAGGCAATTTTTTACATTGTCCGTGTAGCCAGTTCAGTGAATGTCAGAGATTTTACTCTCAGATAAGCGCGACTGGGATTCGAACCCACGAAGGTTCAATTCACCTCAGGATCTGTCATTTAAAACTTCATGACGTTACCCCTACGCAATTGAGACATTCTAATGCAGCCGGCAGTCGAATGAGATAGGTCAGTCGAGTTGGTCAAACGTTTTAAGAATAATAACTGGAGTAGTGATACTGTTTAAGGGGCATATAAAAAAGGTAAGCTTTATTAATGTTTAAGGCCTGTGTCTAACTTGGTGATCGTCACTTGTTTGAGCGGAGATTTTTGTACAGTAGATGGTAGTTATGATAGTTTGTTGATTAAAATAAATAAATAACTAAATCTCGCCAATTTCTCTACTTAGAATTTTGCTTTTCTTTTACCAATAATAATAACAACAATTGGAGTGCTACAGTCATCAATGACAACATCGAGCACTATTGAGACAAAAACAAGCCGGCGAGCTAAAAAGAAGGTCCAAAAACGGTGCAAATTCCAAAATCCAGAAATTCAGTCCAAAGAAATTACCATCAATAATTGCGGTAATATATGGAGATCAACTTATATAGGTATAAACTGATCGGAGTGGTGTTTCAGAATTCTATTATTATAGTAGTTTAGATAACTAGCTGTAGGAAAATAAAACGTAATCGAGTTTAACATTCGTAAACGTATTAAAGTTCCGAGATATAATTGCTGATTATTATTTTTGTAAGTAATTAATGTGGTATTTTAATTAAATAAAAGTTTTTATTTATTACATTAATAATAATAATAATAATAATAATAACAACAACAACAATTAGAGTGTTACAGACATCAATGACGACATCGAGCTATATTGAGACAAAATCAAGCTGGCGAGCAAAAAGAAGGTCCAAAATGGTGCAAATTCGATTCTTAACCATTGCGCTATTGAATGTCTCAATAGCGCAATGGTTAAGGGTGTAGATAACGTCATTAAGTTTTAAATGACAGATCCCGAGGTGAATCGAACTCTCGTAGGTTCGATTCCCAGCCACGCTGACCTGAGAGTAAAATCTCGGACTGGACTGGCTACTCGGAAAATGGACTAAATTGCCTAATGGATATAACATGCGGTATTAAAAGTGATAGATATCAACATAGTTGATCATTTCACTATAATGTGGGTTATTATTATTATTATTAAATTCCAAAATCCAGATAATCAATCCATAGTGAAGGGAATTAAAGAAAAGGAGGTTTAGGCGCAGGTCGCTGCTCATGGACACTGGATGGAAAAGAGAAATGGAAAAGATAGGTCTTCAACTGCCTATGGAACTGATCATAGGAAAGCAAAGGCCAATGTGATTCAAATGAAGATTTCTGAAGATTGGATGGAAGAGAATTCCAGATCTGCGGTGCAGCATGCTGGAAAGAACGATTAGATAGCTTAGAGCGTGAAGGTATGCTAGGTCTCACAAGAGTAATTAACTTAGAAGACGGAGTAATAGCAGGCTGCATCACTTTAATCAAGTGAGACATATAAGTTTACCAGGGATGGTGATGGACTTATAGGTTAACGAAGCTGTTTTGTAAATGTTTCGCTCTTTAATCTTTAGCCAGTGCAAACACTTCAAAATAGGGGTAACATGTGAGTACTTAGAACTACAAAAAATTGCTCGCGCAAGAAAATTCTGAACAAACTGCAATCGATCAATCTCACAGCCAGGGAGATTTAAAAACAGGGAATTGCAGTAGTCCAACACCAATAGATCTTTCGGTAATAGCTATAAATAACACATCCACGTTCAAACTAAAAAATATCGATCAAACTAAAGAAAATCGTGGGAGGAAACCTTTGGTAATAAATACTTGAATCGATTACTGTAGAGCTCTCATACGAGTCTTGCTATGGTCTATGAGTATTTACATGTCCTGCTGGGCGCTAATAATGTTAGTAATATTCTGGTTTCGACTCTGCTCACCTTTGCCGGACGTTCGAAGTTTGATATGTGGGGCGTTGGTATGAAATATTACTTATAGATAGTCATTGCAACGATAAATAAGGAAAGTGGAACTTTTTAGGCTAGGTTTGAGTTTTTACTATTTTCAGTTTTCCAACTGATTATGTTATTATGTGCTGTAGATTATGGTTGATAAATAAATAACTTTAAGTATCTATTTGAAAATTTCAGTTGCAGCAGCGATATGCATGTAGTTTTGGATAAATCTAGCTCTCGAGAAAATTTGCGATGAATACAGGATCTCAGCGTATCTCTAAGGCAGCTCTTCAGAACATCATACGTCACACAGATGCGCACAATCGGGTAAGTGATCAATCAGTCAATCACTTATGTGCAGATTTACGGTTGCTGATCTGTCATCGTGTCGATTGGCTTATTTTTAGTATTATCTATTACATATATCGTTTATTACAGTCTCTCAAATCTCTGTAAATACCCCCCTCCATGATTGACAATTTCTGGCTTCAGGAAGTTCAAGAGAAAACTGAAATTTTATTCTGCTTGCAACTGCGTGATTTCTTGAGGCAACTAAAGTACTTAGATAAATTGAACAGAATAACATAGAAATGGAGATGATTTTATTTGTAGATAATTTTGTGTCTAGGATTATTTAATCGACATTTGAGCTGTTATGACATGTGCTAACTAGAGAGTACATCCCACGAGTCTGACGATATTTTAAATTGCTAGTAGCTAATATATAGTTACTATATGCGCATCACTGGCTGGAGCCAGTGATGAAGTCGGTAAGATACTCGACCGCGGATCTGTAGGTGAGGGGTTCAAATCCTGGACTCTCCGTCACTGACATCTCTTTCGAGTGAGGAAACTGATGTTAACCTTAGCTTTGCCAGCTTTTTTCACTATCATGATCATGGCTCACCATGTCTCTGTCTATCTAGTTAGTTCCAGCCATTAGAGCGGCTAGATATATACCTATATATTGCCATTCTTCTTAGTGGCTCCTCATGGTTCTGTACTGTCACAGTGCTGTATGACATTGAGTTTCACTTCATTAGTATATTTTTATTACTATATTTTTAAGTAATAATAATAATAATAATAAAGGTTTAACGTCCATTTCCTCATACAAGGATGATGTCAGGGACGTCCCCCATCACATGTAACTTTAAAGCGATTCACCCCAAACGATCTGAAAAAAAAGTGCTGAAGAGAAAGAAAAAGATCGTAAATGGTGCCGGTCAGGTGATCAAAAAACAGCCAGGCAAGACTGTTATATGTTTATATTTTATGCTGTACTGTGTATATGTTATTATATGTTATCCTATATATTATATGTTATTATATGTTTACCTATCAATTGATTAGTTAACTAAAATTTTACTTGCACGTTTAAAGAAAGAATTTGCTATTATGAGTTCATAGCTCATTTTACTTGGATATTTGGAATGAGAAAATGTTTAAAATTTTACCTGTCATACAGTTGTGTTTTAATTTAATAGCATTCTTTTTTTGTAGTAAATGGAGCAACATTGATGTATCTGATTTAATTTACTTACTAAATTTTATAATTATTCTAAAATTATTATTTAGAATTATTTACAAAATTCTATAAATTATATAACCGTTTTCCGATTGCCTAAATGATTAATGTCAATGGTATGATGAAATGATTGCAGCTTGTAGAAGAGGAGGAATGCTGGAGGCAGTATTCAGTACAGAAATCAGAGAGATTTAATTTGGGTGCTAGGTGGGGGCCTCAGCCCCCCCGGGGGCCTCGTGGCTTCAGCCCCCCGCAGCGCCCTGTCTACAGATCCGGCGGGGCCAGGGCTTATATGGACCGCCCTGACGAGACTAGGGCATGGGCCTATGAGGGTCAGGACACAAGAGCACAGGGCAGTTACTGGACGAATGAGCTGTACAAGGCTGAGGAAGCGGATCCTGATAGGTGATTTTATTTTAATAGCCGGGTTTCTATCGTTAGTTAATAATAATAGTAAAGGTTTAACATCCGTTTCCTCATCCAAGGATGATGTCAGGGACGTTCCTACAGCACACGTCATTAGTAGTAATACCTTTTGATTGATCAGTTTAAGTTGGTAAGATACTCGACCGCTCTCTCGTCTAGATCACTCTCTCGTTACTTTCTCGTATATAAACAGCATCGTAATCATCATCATCTGCCCTTGAATTCTAGTTTAGCTACACACATGAATTTAGACAACGTAAATCATATTTATCAGTTCAGCCTAGCTGCTCTACTAAACTCAACTGTACTCTACACTACTCTACCTAGCTAAAAGCTGCTCTGTCGATAACGGCTGAGTAGTTTTTGATTTATGTGCATTGCTGAGTTGTAAAGCCTGGGCAGTGAGTTAATAGTGCAGTAGTTTTAGTTTTTAGTTTTAGCAGCTGTGACGGGACTGGCCTACTTGTAATATTGCTGACATTGTGACTGCGACACTTGAAACTTGTGTTTAACATTCCCTAGCTAGTGGATGATGTAACTATGATAATGATGATGATGTAAATGATGATAAGTGATGTGTTTAGGTGGGGCCACAGTGGATACAGGGAACTCTATCCGGAAGAGTTTCAGGATGAGAGACAAGTCAGTGAATCGGGTCACGACAGGTATGAAAACCAGTGATATTTACTAGAGATCTAATATATGTATGTTAACCAGTGATATTTAATAGAGTAATATTTAATCGTGAACTAAGCATCGGTTAAATACTTACCACAAACAATAGGTAACTGTATGGGACGGTTTGGTTTAGGATTCATACAGATAGTTTCCTAATTACCTGGCAATCGTGCTACTCACTCAGCCATTCTACTGATATTAAAAACTTTTAGTTATTTTTATTCTCTCTCAAGGAAGGCGGCTCTGTCACTGAGCTGTTCTGTCTCTGAGTCGCTCCGTCACTGAGCTACTCCGTCATTGAGCTGCTCTGTCACTGAGCTGCTATGTCACTGAGCCACTCTGTCACTGAGCCGCTCTGTCACTGAGCCACTCTGTCACTGAGCCACTCTGTCACTGAGCCGCTCTGCCACTGAGCCGCTCTGTCACTGAGTCGCTCTGTCACTGAGCCGCTCTGTCACTAAGCTGCTCTATCAGTTGTCATTAGCTAAAGACAACCGATACTGATATTGAGGAAGGCTACGAGAAACTACTTTAAGAACCTAATTCTATTCTCTATTTAATTAACTGCAATTATGAAACAGTTGGCTAAACAAGGCTTGCTATCGAAATATATTTTCTATTTATTTAGATCATAAATTTTACTGATTTGACATCAATGTTCTTTGTGCTGTTGTTTTTTAAAAATTATGATAGCATGCGGCCTCTAGATTAGTAGTAGTCTGTATTACTTGTGGGAAATTATTATGAGAAATTTTCAATTCTTCATAGATATTTAATATTATATTAATTAATATTATATTAATTAATAATTTAATATTATTTTATATAAATAAAATAAAGACAAATTTAGAGAATCATCATTATTATATCTTCCATTGAATCCCTGTTTAACTTGGAAGTTATGGATAGACCTTCTTTTCCATTCATTTTAGAAAATTTGTGTAGAAATTTCTGGAGCCTAGGCACTCACCCACCAAATGCCCATTCTGACATTGATTTTTACTGTAGTCTTTTGTCACATTTTATCGCAGATACAGACCATGGTTGGTCTATTCTTCAGCATCCCAGACACAACACAGGTAAAAATTACAAAATTTTAGAATACAGAAATTAAATATTCAAAATAAATGTGTTTATAACAGTATTCAATTTTGTAATTGATTTGTATTTATTTTTACAATTTCAGTTTTCACAGGAGCCACAAAAAGAAGGACAAAGAAAGAAGAAGCAGATCACGAGACAGCGGGCACAGAAAGAAATCAGGTCAGTATGACCTAAATGCAACAATTGGTTTTAGTGGAAATTTTAAAATTGGGAATAATACAGCTAATAGCCTGGTACGATATTCATTGATACAGTCTCATTTGAACATTTCATAGACCACCCACGCTGATTTAGATTAAATACTCAAAATGTGATCTAACAGCATAAAATAATCTTTTGTAATTTTTACAGCCACCCACTGATTTTTTAGCAATTTATGTTCCTGTATAAAGAATTATTTTCTGTCATAGTAGATGTTTCTTGTCTCCTTTAAGAGTAAAGAATTTTATCATTTAAAATTGCAGATTATTTTCTTTAAATACCAACAACTGTGATTTATTTACAGGCAAAAAGCGCAAGAAGAAGAAATATGAAAGTAGCAGTTCTAGCAGCAGCAGCGATGAAGAGGATGAGAAATCACCTCAGTTACGCCCGGTGAAGCGGAAACATGGAAGAGATGATTCAGTGAAGATTACACGGAACTTCGATAGAAAGAGAAAGCATGACGATGATTCCCAGTCTGATTTAACTGACACAGAATCTAAGAAGGTTAGACGCGATAAATCTCATAGACAGTCTGAATTAGATATCAGTCGGCCAGGAAGGAATGTAGAATGCGAAGTTAGATGTAGCAGAGTAGAGGATGATGATTGGCGTAGAGCAAGGGCAAAGGGTCGTGACGAGGAATCAGATACGGGCCGTCAAAAGAGAAAACACAAGTACGATGCTAAATCAGAACAAAGTGACGAGCAGTCAGATGGCAATAAAACAAGAAGAGGAAAGTCAAGAAAAGCTAGGAGTCATCGTAAGGTCACTGAGGAGGGAACGGAGTCAGATGAAAGTGTTGGCACAGTTAAGAAATCCAGCGGTAGAGATAGGCATAGAAACGAGAGTGATAGCGACGCCGCCTCGGTAACATTTGAATTTGATGATGATTTAGTTACAGTTGACGTTGATAACAACGTGGCCGGTGATAGTAAGACTGATAAGAGGAAGCAGCTGATAAAACATGCTGATAAAACTGATAAACAAATGTGCAGTGCTGCTCCACCTGCTAAATGTGACGCGAAATTCAAGCGACGTAGTGACAACAGAGTTCAGTCGAGTTTTTTAGATTCTGCTGAAATTGCTCGTGACAGAAAGATTTCACAAGGAAGCAAGAGCAGAGAAGGATCAGAGCTCAAGATTGGAGCTGTTGACAGAGGGAAAAGGAGCCAGGTTAAAGTCACGAGCGCAGAAAACGTTGCCGACGTTTTGTCAATCCCTTCACATTCCAATATGTCCCCGGCTAGACTGACGGACTCATGCCTCGAGAACACTCATCCGGATCTGAGTGATGCAAAGCGGGTTAAGGTTACCGTGTTCTGTAGTGACCTAAATGAGCGAAGGAGCAGGTCAGGATCGAAGAGCAGAAGGTCAGGGTCGAAGAGCAGAAGGTCAGGGTCAATGAGCAGAAGGTCAGGGTCGAAGAGCAGAAGGTCAGTGTCGAAGAGCAGAAGGTCAGGGTCAAAGAGCAGAAGGTCCGGATCGAAAGCCTCCATTGCCAGGCACTCGAGAAGTCTCAGTCGATCGGAAGTTGCCAGAAGACCTTTGCCTAAGCCTAAAGTTGGCGTAGTTCAGGGTCAGGTGATCGGTTACGTTCGGAGGGATTTGGAGGGACCGGGCCCCCTGAAATCTGATGTGGGGAGGAAGAATCGTGCTAGAGAAGAGCCGAGTAGTCCCTGGACTGGACGAAAAGCTAAGCTCGAGTCTGAGGTTAGAGAAAAATGTGATGACTTACAGACGTTCAGCAGTAGCGGTGTTGTTGTTAAAGGAGAGACTTTTTCCGGGACAGGTAAGGAACGGCTATTGTCCAGAGATCGAAGTCGTGAAGATTCGACAGCTAGATATCATAGAAGAGAGGCTGTTTTCTCAGCGCCGGATGTTGTCAGGGATAAGTCTAAAGCACGCAAGTACAAAGACTCTGATGTAGAACCTTCTCAGAGCGACTCCAGTTCGGGCAGGCGAGAGAGTCGCAGCGTTCATCAGGGGTCGAAGATGATTGATGACGTAAAGCCTGCATCCAGTGCTTTACCGAGAATAGGTGCCGGTGTTGTGAAGGAAAAGGCTAAGATCGACATGGATCAGCTGCTCATTCGGAAGCTGAAGGAACTGGAAAACGAAGACATGGATAGCGCTGGAGAGACGAGAAGAGGAAGAAACAAGGAGTTGTCGAGGTCGACTGAGAACCTAAAGTCTATGCGGAGAGAAAGTAGCGGAAAAAGAGAAGTTGATGTCATACAGTCTTCTAGAAAGAACTCTGATGAACATGCAGGAGCATCTAGGCGTGGCTCGTCTCTGATGGTCCCTTCGGGTAACAAACGGGACGCTAAATCACGAGACGTCGGCAGGGGGCTGGAATCTGAGCGTGGTTTGCAGCAGTCGGGTAAACAGATGAGTGCTAGCAGTTACCTAGGGATGAAGGTTGACAGGTCGACGAGGGGCGGGGACTCTGCTTTGATTGACAGCTTGGTGGAGAGAAGCTCCTCCTACTCATCGTCATCTGACTCATCGTATGATAACGATGATGATAGAGGAAACGATGCCGACGTCGATGAAGATGATAACGGCAAGACGAGAGGTTCAGGGCGCAAGTTTTATTAACTGGAGGCACATTTGTCGTTTGTTGGGCTTTAATCTCTTTTCTTTCGTTTGATTCTTGCTTCCGAATGTAATTATATAGCGGAGTTTATATTAGCTCTTGTAGAGAACTGTTGAAGTAACGAATGCAACTCTGGGTCGCTAGTTATAGCCAATTAAACTAGACGTTATGTGATTGATTGTGTTTCTATGTTTAGTTGTTGTTAGCATGCAGTTTTAAGAACTTGTTGTGTTCGCAGTTTTTCTTGCGCTGATTTGCATAATTGTGTGTCTCACGTGATTTTCTTCTCAGCTATTCACCAATCTATATGCCTTGCTATCTTTTATTCTACTCGCCTATTATAATCCTGATCGCAACTAAGAATGTATATGTTCAGCAATTTTTGCACCTATGTATAGATGTAGATATTTATCGGTTTGTATGTGTTACTAGGCTTAAGCAAAGCACTGCAGATGTTAATTTATTTTCTCTATAACCAGGACCGCTTTGATGTTGCAATAATCTTTAGTGCTATGCGAACTGTTGTAATGGCTAATCTCTCTGATCAATATAATAGACATATACTGCTTTCATTGCATGAAACTGACGTTAAGCTTGGCTTTACCTGTGGCGTTACTGTGTTACTGTGGCTTGTATCTCTCTTGTTTCTACTCTTACCATTTTAGTATGATCACCGGACCGGCTTTCGTTTAGGACCTTACTTCTCCTCAGCACATTTCTTTTCAGATTGGTCGGGGTGAATTAATCTGTAGTGATGTGTGCTGTGGGGACGTCCCTGACATCATCCCTGGACGAGGAAACAGACGTTAAACCTTTATTAATATTAAATGCTCATAAAAGAGTTCAGTGTCACTCCTTAGAGTTGTTCTCAGTTTGGGAACGGATGACTCGAGGATTTGAACCCTGCACCACACTGAACTCAAGTCAGAGATCGTACTGATCGCGCCACACAAGTTGTGAATGTTGTGTAGATCTTGTACATATGATCACATGGTGTACAACAGACAGGAAGCGGTACGAAGTGTTCACTGATTGTGTAGGTCACTGATATCTGGTGTGAGATATTAGATTGTGTCGCACAAGGGTGCCCCTTTGTAGCAGCTTTTGAAAAATGTAGAACTTTGACTGGACAGTTTGACATACAAATGGAACATTTGACGAGATCTATTGTAGCATAGATGCTGTGTTAACTATACGACTCTTCATCAGCAATAATTATCTTGTTTAATTTCCAATCACTGATTTTGCGCTGAGTTAGGTATTTAGCCAGATTACTTAGTTTATTGAGGCCGGGATTTGATCTAACGCTCAATTCTGACATTTTGATTCTGATGAGCTTAAGTCTTGTTCCAACATTTAACTAGTTCCACTGACGTCGAGGCGTGACATGTAGTAGGAGCCTCTTTCTAACATATGCAGTTTATGGTGGCTTTATCTCAATACTTTTCTGATTCCGCAAGAGAAAGTTAATACAGCGTATATTAATATGTTTGAGGTCTGTGTAAATAAATTGTATGTAATTGAAAAAAGCAAAGCTAATGTTAACGTCAGTTTCCTCACTCGAAAGAGATGTCGGTGACGGGAGAGCCCACGATTTGAACCCCGCACATACTGATCCGCGGTCAAGTATCGTACCGACATCGCCACTGGCTCCAGCCTGTATAATGCTATTATTATTTCTGTATTACCGGGACATGTGTTGTTAACTTACAGTGGTTGTGCTTTATGAAAACCTTATGCTCAAGTGATGACTAGTGTAGACGATATATCTATGTATGTAGCAAGATGTCACTGCCTATACCTGACACTGTCATATTGTATTGCTAGTGGAGTGCTCAAGATGAGAGAATGAGATTAAATACCACGTGACATATTTGAATGATCGATGGTATGCTCGCAGTTCATTTGTTTGTGGCCAGTGCGAGGCAGAATAGAATCTCTGTTAATATTAAAAATAGATTTTTTTACATGTTGCTGACTTGAATTAAATATCAGTTAAAATGAGATTTGGTAATTCTCGATCTCTGTCTAGTTTTTACATATTTCCATGTTGAGATCTTTGAATTTATTTAATTTTCCATGGACTTGAGGTTACAGCAGTGTATTTACTGTTTTAGGGAAGCGACAGTAGTGTTGAGTTAGTCTCTCTCTCTATAGCGTTCTGTCCATTAGCTGACGCAGGAATAAGCTCATTATTAATGTTTACTCTATTTTAGGTTTCTCTCTTTTAATGGTGATTGTATATTTTTATGGGCACGGCTCGAAATTCTATGGGAATGTTGTCAGTGACTGTAGAACGAGTCAGTTAGAACCAGTTAGAACCTATCAGCATTTGTTTTCTTTCTTGTCTCATGAGTGTCAAGATGTCCATTGTGCGAGTTAATTTTAATTTTAATCCAAGTTTTATATAAATAAATGATGCAATTTAATGTAGAGCCCCAACGTGGATACTGCAATTCTCAAGTGAATTTTTGTTGGCTTCGCTTATGTACCAATGTTGCTCTGATATATCCGTTGAATTTATAATTTTTATTTTTAACGTTTTTGGTTGTTCGGTAAAGCGGTCTTGAAGACCAAGTTTGCTCATCACACTGCTACAGAGATTTGCCATACTAATGATAATAAAACCTCTACTTTATGCTTTGAACAAATGTACTGTGGTGTGTTGATAAATGAGCGAGGTATTAAATATATTAAGTTCTGCATTCCTTGAACCTTCAGTCAGGCACAACTGCGTGCATTTCTAAGTCAGTATGAGCCGTATGCCCCGTGTTGTGTGGACACTGAAGAGTGGATCAAGCGTAAACTGTACGTGTCGTAAGGGGCAGCTAAGCAAGAAATGAGGAGGGCAACGGGAAACCACCTCGGAAGCCATATTATTTCCAAACTATAGGTTACATTAAAGTGCGACTAAGGCAGAGCCGTTCGTGAAGATATTATCTCGTTGATCGCTTGAATAGTCTTTATAGAACGTGACCGCAGCATGTAAGTAGGAATATACACCTTGAACCTGCCACTTAGCGCAACACTGGAGAGAGAGAGAGAGAGAGGACTTACAAAATTTTACTACATATTGTTGGCTTAATGTTGGATGAGGTAAATGGAGTGATGACGTGAAACGGGCGTTAAACTGTTAGAACTTATGTAATCCAGCCATGCTAATGTTGCTTATAATAACAACAATATAAAAGCGTGAATATTTTCAACTAGTTTTATTTTTCACGCGAAGGAGTCATATCATAACAGAATTTACAGTAATGTCTGATTATAACAAAACAACAATGAACGTTGACTCAGCAGTCAACACTGTTATAAATAATCGTCAAAATTTATCAACAATCGTCAACATTTCTCAATAATCGTTAACATTTAGTGATAATCATTAACAGTTATTCATAATCGTTAACATTTCTCAATAATCGTTAACATTTAGTGATAATCATTAACAGTTATTCATAATCGTTAACATTTCTCAATAATCGTTAACATTTAGTGATAATCATTAACAGTTATTCATAATCGTTAACATTTCTCAATAATCGTTAACATTTAGTGATAATCATTAACAGTTATTCATAATCGTTAACATTTCTCAATAATCGTTAACATTATCAATAGCCGTCAACATTTATCTATAATTGACAATATATTATCACAAATTAATAGTCAATATTTACCAATAATTCAGTCACCAAAATTTATAAATAATCACGTATATTTGCCAATAATCGTCAACATCAAAAATCATCAGCATTTATTAATAATTATCATAAACATCTATAAAAAAATCAACATTTATCCCCCGTTTTCTCGTCAGCTGATGATATTTATGTGACATACTCTAGCTATACTCTCTACATTTCATTTCAAGCAAATATGCACGTTCCCGTTACTGATTGAGCATTTAATTAACCAATAGAAAGAAATGAACAGTTTTATAAAACACCATTATATTCACAGACACACAGATAGTAAAAGAACTGGCTAAAACAAGTGCCCCTACAATGGTGGTTATGAAACAAACACTTGTAATGTTAATAAGGCATCACGATGAACGCAGAATATACCAGAAAATATAAAAAATGTATAACTTTGTAAACACTTTGAAGCTGACCGAAGATAATATGAGAACACATCGAAGCATTAACACATCGACACATTAATACACATAAAGATGAATATGTCTGTATGTGTTTAAAAATATTAACACATCAAAATTTGAACACATCAACATTTGAACACATCAAAAACTGAACACATCAGAACATGATTAGGCCTAAGTCGAAACAGGTCACATCTAAACTGGAAGCATACAAATTTAAGCTCATTAAAGCTTACCACATTAAATTGACACAAAAACCAAAACAACAGAAATTGAGCAATTAGTAGGCCTATGTATTACTACATCATAATATACTGAATGCATTAGAACGTAAAGTCTATTAAACAGAACTTTTTATGTCAAGCTCAGAGCCTGGAATATAACATAGAACACACTACACATTGCAATCGCATTGAAAACACATTATGAACTAAGTGTGAAAACACTGAACACATTGGCTGCGTTAAACACATAACATAGAACGCATTGCACATTGTGATCACATTGAACTCAATATGAACATGGTGTGAACACACTGAACACATTAACTGCTTTGAACACATAACATAGAACACATTACACTTTGTGATCACAGTGAAAACACATTATGAACATGGTGTGAACACATTGACTGCATGGAACACGTTCATGAACATATTTTGAACACATTGGATACGTTGAACACATTATGAACACATAGTTACTATCACTACCGTAAAGTAAACTCGAAGATCTGTTGTCAATATGTCGCTATGATATTGCCCATTACGTAAATTACGCTTGTGACAATTTGGCTAAATTCAAGCGAGTGTAAAATGACAACCAGGCACCCAAATACCCAGATACACATACACACAGACATACAGGCACCCAGACATATAGGCACCCAGATACAGACATACAGTCACCCTGACATACAGTCATCCAGACATACAGTCACCCAGACATACAGTCACCCTGACACTCAGGGACCCAGACACACAGACATCAAGTCACACAGGCACCCTGACACACAAACACCATGACACTCAGGCTCACAGGTACACATGCACCCAGAGACACAGGCACCCTGACTCTCGGGCACCTAAGCAGACACCCAGACATACTGATAATGACACTTATAGATAGGTGAGCATACACACACACATATTCTACAAATCTAATTAAATAGTGTTTACAAAAGAATCACGAAAAATATTGAAAGTAAAATAAGAAGCTGAAACATCTGCTGAAATAGGCTATAACAATCAACATCTATTTTTAATTATATATATTTAAATAAAATTAATTCATAAATAATAAATAATTATCGGTACTATTATTTACACATCAGCAAATGGATAATGATATGTCCATGTAATATCAACTGCTTCGTTTAAATTTATTGTAGCAAATTCATGGCGATAAGGAAAAGACACAAGACCTAGGGGTGAGTCAGTCATCACTATTTACAACAAGTTATCCCACTGATCGCATTCAATTGAAGGCTTTGGTCCATATAGATAAGTAAGGCTAAGGATAATGCTAAAACAGTTTCCTCACTCGAAGGCGGTGTCAGTGACGGCGAGCCCACAATTTGAACCCCGCACATACTGATCCAAGTTCGAATATTTTACCGACATCGCCATTGGATTCAATCAGTGTTAATGAGCATCAATTTAATCCTGAACAGGTGAATGTAAACCGTGATAGTAAATTCTAAAAAGTTTATAATTTAACCAAAAACCTCGATGGTCTAAATTGATTTTAAGAAGAATTTGTATCTGCTATAAAACACTTTAACAACTAGCAGCAACCCTGGCAACGCGTTAATAAATAATTATAATAATTATACATGTTAACAATTACAATAATAAGGCCTAAATGCATTAATAATTATAATAATTATGTGTAGGCCATATCTCTAGTACAGTAATTACACTAATGTTCAGCAATCATGAAACAAGTCTACGAATTAATGGAGTCCTATTTCCATTTCTTTAAGTAGGCCTAAGGCTGTACAATCTAAATGCAGAACATTAATAGAAAATTAAATAGGACTAAGTTAGTTTTTAAAGTTAGAACTCAAATTTGACCTGAAACCAAATTTAAATTAAATTAAAATATTAAACGATGCATTTCAGTTCAACAATCCATCAATCATGACAAAGATTTCAATAAATTATTTTTTATTTATCGTCTCGTTGGCTTCGCAGCTTCTGTAGCTAGGATTTCAAAATAAGGGAGTGGTTGTAACATTCTGATTGAATATTTAGACATATTTTTGAATATTTTGGATTACATAAATAATATGAATAATTTTGGCGTATTTTTGAACAGTTGATGAAAGATTTGTCAGGAGTCATAGAGCAATAAATGTTTCACAACATTTATTGCTCAGAGGGTGTATTCTGGATCATCCGACATTAGGAATTTGAGATACAAGGATATCCGTAAAATGATAATACATATTCGATACGACATACAAGGGAATTGGTTCAGTTGTTCCACAATTATAAAATAAATTCAAATAATTTCGTTAACGGTATAAATTAAATCTATGCTATAACGCAAAAATGAATCTATGATATGTGTGCGTATAAAATTCGATTCAATAAATAACACGGTAGTAAATTCTCGTTCTCAAATTAAATATTTATGCCAAGAACCGATCATCTGTTTATTCAATTCCGATACTCCGATACTTCATATATTTTACCCTGATAGTCCTTCTAGTCTGGTACTACCTCCATTTATTTTACCCTGCTAGTCTGGTACTAGCTACATTATTTTATCTGTTTACCCGCAGATAGATTCGACTGTATGTATGATAAGTACTTGCTCCGCTCGTTCCACCCAGCACTGGCTCCCTTCAGTTCACCTACCGATAGACTGGTACTAGCTTCTTTTAATCCACCCACTCCCTGATAGCCTGGTACTTGCTTCTTTCATTCCACCCCGGTAGTTTAGTACTTGATCCAATATTCCACATCCCACCCACCTCAAAATAAACTGATACTGTAATGTTGTACGAATTCCTAAGTCAGCGAGTAAATCCAAACGCAAGATACGCATGATAGAGCACTTCATTCGAATCTCAACGACTGGTGGGTATATGAACACACACAGTCCTTATATACCCTACAACAGGCATAACCCCTGTTGTCATGCAACCCCCTTTTAATATGATTAAAGGGCTTTATTTACAAATCTACATTTACATCGATTGTGATTAAAGTGTCTATGTATATTTACAATGATACGGCTTCACTCATATTCTTTGGTGAAGACGTAAATCAATTAAAGAGATTGTACACGGCTGTTAAGTTAACATCCGTGTGTAATATGATAGTTAGATACTTTTGTTATACAGTGGTCCGGCTTCACTCGATTCTTGGATGAAGCCGTAAACCAATTAAAGAGTCTGTCCACAGTTGTTAATTTAAAACAGTTAGTAAATGAATTGGTATGTACAACTATATGACACCTCCCCCTAGTGTACGGCACGTACACTACCAATGTTCCAACGCTGTATTCACTCAGCCATCGCTAGAGTCTAGCTATGGGGAGTAGCGCTCAGGAGGTCTACGTATTCTCGTAGACCGCCGGAGGGGCGGTTGAGGCGGTGTGGCAGTCCTTACTGGAAGTGGTATTGAACCAGTGCTTCCTCTCGTGGTCGCTCCGTCGGTTGTGTTGGTTCCCTCGAGACAGATCGAGGCTGGTGCGATTCCGATGACTGACCTGCTTGTTGTATGGCCGTTGAGAGCCTTTCCTGGTTGGCCGTGATGTTGATATGCGGCGTTCTCTCTAGGGTTTCTTGAAGATGGAGGCGATTGCGCCGAAGTTCTTGTCCGTCGGTGGTAGCTACTCTGTAGGTTCTAGGCGCTCCCTTGAGTTCCTCGAGGACTCTGCCTGGGACCAGGCGCTTTCCTAGCTGAACCCTGCCGGTGTCTCCAGGCTCGAGTGCTTTCAGAGGGCGGGAGCCCCTGTTGGCGTATTTTCTTTCCGTTCGCTGTTTGCGGAGAAGTTCTTGCCTACACCTGTCTTCCGTTTCCGACCTGTCTGAGACTATAGCCGGAAGGTCGGTTCTGATGGGACGGTTAAATAGCAGTTGAGCCGGACTCATGCTGGTGCCAGAAATTGGCGTAGCTCGGAGATGTAACATGGCTTAGTCAATGTCTCCTTCTGCTTCATGAACATTTTGCATCAGTCTTTTTATTGTTTGGATCGCACGTTCGGCCTGGCCATTACTCTGAGGGTAGTTTGGTGAGCAGGTTTTGATGCGGAAATTCCACTGTGTAGCAAATTGTTGAAATTCAGCGCATGCAAAAGGGATGTTGTCTGCCATGATACTCTATCCATTTATTCCACTGAGCTAGTCTGGTACCCGCCCTCTTCCTCAGCGAGACACTCTCTATGGGGGGTGAGCCCGTACGCGCTGAACAGTTGCTGTGGGGTGTGATGAAGCAGACCAACCATGTCGCAGACATACCTGTACACGTACCTCCTGCCCGCTGTCTTCAAAATGATCCTCTTGTCGTAGTAGTACCTCAAACCACGGCTCAGCTTCTCGTAGTTCATGCGGGGCTTGTTCTTGCGTTCGCCCCACAGTCTCGCCACCTCATCAGGGTCTAGCAGCTTGAACTCCCACTCGTCGCCCGTCCAGGCGATATAAGGCTGGTAGGAGGGGTCGAGGAGTAGCTCCAGCAAGAACTGCCACAGCTGAATGGGTCCGCTACCTACTGGAAAAAGATCATGTACTTGTAGTTTCATTATGGAAAAGGTTATGATATAATGTCGACGCTATTTAAATGATAAAATTTCAGTCGTTGTTTAAAAAAGCTGGTAAAGCTAAGGTTCACGTCGGTTCCTCACTCGAAAGCGATGTCAGTGACGGGCGAGATCAGGATTTGAACCCCGCAAATACTGATCCGCGGTCGAGTGTCTTACCGACTTCGCCACTGGCTCCAGCCAGTATAAAGTCATTACATAAAAAACTAATAAAAACTAATGTTAACGTCAGTTTCTTCACTCGAAAGCGACGTCAGTGACGGGCGAGCCCATGATTTGAACCCCCCACATACTGATCCGCGATCGAATATCTTACCGATATCGCCAGTGACTCTGGCCAGTCGCGATAACGAGGATAATGTTTCAACATCATTTGATTTTCATTCAAATCTTCCAGCACTCAATCTTTCAAAATATTCGCCCACTTTCAAAATGTTCGCCCACTTTCAAAATTGTTATCACATCCGAGTAGTAACCGGGCCTGACTTCGCTAAACTTCCTTTATAATAGGAGCGCTCTACCAATGGACCCGTTGAAACCCCGCCGCAAATATTAATAAAACATGAATAAAAACGAGTTACATGTATATAATAAGCATCATTCAGAATGCAAAAGCTGATTCAACAGTCAATATCTAAAATTACTCAATCAATCAAGCAATTAATTAATTAATTACCAGAATTGAGAGATTTGGCTGGATGCGGTTGTCCTGCTGTAGCATTGTTGTTGTTCCAGTCTCCTCCCTGTTGTACTTGTTGATAAATATCACGTGATCTCTGGCCAATCAGAGCATCGTAACAACTGTCAGTCTCGCTAGCCACGCCCCTCTCAGTAGTAGGCCTGTTGTGCTGCATCCAGGATTCGACCACATCTTTTCCTGGTGTGAAATTATTCTGTATCCAGGATTCGGCATCGATGGATTGCCTGACGTCACAGGTACTGTCGCAGGATTGTGCGGAAGTCGTAAGTGCCGAGTCCGAATGAAATCGTTTTCCTATCTCATCTCCCGTTGCTGAATTGTTCATTCTATCCACGGTGTAATAGGGAGGCATGAAGGGAAATTTTCCTGGAGAAGAGTTTGGATTTGATGGACCTGCAACAATATGAAAATGAAATTAGCAATTATCGGAAGATTATAAGATATACACCAATAAATTCATACTTTCGAATAATTACAGCAAATCAGAATTTCATCCAAATGTAGCAATACATATTCATGTATATATTAATATTTTTATTTTTTATTTTTAGCTTTACTTGTATGATTGTATTTCGCTTAGGATCTTTTTCTTTCTCTTCAGCACATGTCTTTTCAGATCGTTTGGGGTGAATCGATTTGTAATGACATGTGATGGGGGACGTCCCTGACATCATCCTTGTATGAGGAAATTGACGTTAAACCTTTATTATTACTATTTTTGTATTTGTAGTTTATTATCATGTAGTCAGTGGCCGATCTAGAGGGTGGGGGATTTCAACCCCCCCCCCCCCGGCACGTCTGCCCCCACCTCCTGATAGTCTAACCCCCCCTCTAGATTATATGCTAACAACAACAACAGAATTAGAGTGCTACTGTCGTTCATGACAACATTGAGCACTATGGTACAAAATCCAATCCGATAAGCAGCTTGTGGGGTCCGAAAACGATGCGAGCCAAAATCCGGGAGTTCAGTCAGAGGAAGGGTAGCCTACTAGTGGAATGGAGGTTTGCGTGTTGGTCTCAGTTCCTGTGCAGTGGTTGGATAGGAGAGGTCAAAGAGAAAAGCCTTCAACCGTCTATTAAACTGTTCATACAGAAGGAAAAGATGATCAGGAGAAGATGAGAGTGTTCATAAAGCTAGATTCTATGTTTTACATACCTAGCTGTTCGCAGTAGCTGGCTGCTCCCATGCTACAGCTGTTACAGCTGTCAATCAGCTGATCACACAGCTGACTGCTGGTCGTGGTGGGCGTGTTCGGTGTCAATGAAACCACGCCCATTGTATACTGAGTCAGGTCTTGAGTGGCAGGTGTATACAAATCTGAAAATATTCGAAAAGTATCTTATTTATTAACCAAAAATAGATTAAATGATCACATATCAATTTGGACTGAATTTCTGGATTTTGGAATTTGCACCGTTTTTGGACCTTCTTTTTTTCTCGCCGGCTTGATTTTGTCTCAGTAGTGCTCGATGTTGTCATTAATGACTGTAGCACTCTAATTGTTGTTATTATTATTATTATATCAGTAATTAAAAGTGGACCAACTTAATTATGTGTTTGTAAGAGTAGAAAAAACTATATACTTAACCGCTCATAAGGCAAACCGAAAAGCCTGCCAACAACAATACCAATTAAATTTAAAAAATATAAATTCATCTGAAAAAAGAAGTATTGTGTTACAATAGGATCTACGAGTACCGAGAAATGTCATCATTAACTATATAATAATAATAATAATAATAATAATAATAATAATAATAATAATAATAATAGTAACATGACATTACAATAATAATGACATTGGGCCCCATCAACTCTGCCGCGTCGGACAAAAAAATAAAAAAATAATAAAAAATAATAATAATAATAACAAACGAATTAGGCAGGAGAACCAGTGTCATTACAGGCGACCAGCGTGAAAAAGCCTTTCTATGGCAGCGCCTATCTATCGCACTCCAGCGTTTTAATGCTGTATGCATTCGTGGCACATTGGCGAATGCGGCCTCCCAAAGCATAGAGGAACTATTGTAAATATTTTTCATCTTTCTTTTAATTAAATAAAGTCTTTTTTATCTTATATTTTAGCCCAGGGCCTTATACAGCCCAGGGCAATAAAAAATAATAATAATAATATTATTAAATGTTTATCATCCTCTTCCTCATCCAAGGATGATGTCAAGGACGTCTCCACAGCACACATCACTACAGATCAATTCACCCAAACCAGTCTGCAATAGTAAATAGATATTAAGTAGACTTTGAAATCCCTACTAACTCTGGATGAATCCGCCGGTGGCTGGTGTAGGTGGGTATAGGAACATGTGCCTTGAATCCTGTGGTGCTCCTAACTTCTCAGGTGTGCTCATTTGTTTTGATAGGGTCCCAGGCAGCTGATACGCTATTTTATGAGATCCCGTGTCCTTGTTAGGAGAGCCAGGTGAGATCACGTGATTTACGCCATTGTTGTTTATCAATTTTATATCAATGTCGTTTCTGTTGATATCCGTCATCATCACATCACTTCTGTTCATATAACTTATCATCACATCACTTCTGTTCATATCACTTATCATCACATCACTTCTGTTCATATCACTTATGATCATATCACTTATTATTACATCACTTCTGTTCATATCACTTATTGTCCCATCATTTCTATTCATATCGGTTATCACATCACTTCTGTTTACATCACTTATCATCACATCACTTATCGTCACATCACTTCTGTTCACATCACTTAGTATTACATGACTTCTGTTTACATCACTCACATCACCTACTCTCTCATGTGTTTGATCAGTGGACGATGATGTTGTCTGTCCTGTAACACAGCTTTGCGCATCTACAATATCACAAAGAGTGTTAATAGCAACGTTTACGATAAAGACAAGGTTGCAGCATTTCGCCGCTATTGTTTAACATATAACACAACGCAACATAACACAACACAACATAACGTAACATAACATAACATAACATAACATAACATTACAGAGTCAGGAAGCAATTATATGCTTGTTTAAGACTCATCAGACTCTTAACTAATACCAATTAATGTTAATACGGATTAAATTACGGATTAAATACGGATTAAATTAAATTAAATTAATACGGAATAAATTAGACGGCGGGATTAGCGCACTTGGTTTAGTTACGCATCAATTTTCGAAGTTAAGCTGCATCGACCTCGGTTAGTACTTTGTGGGTGACCACCTTGGAAGACCGAGTGTTGGTAAAAGCTTCGGAAGGAAAAATCCCAGGGTGATGGAAGGTTATTCTTAAATCCGCGCCGGCTGCAATTGATGCGCCATCAAAAGGCAACGATTACTAATAACCATGGAGAGGAAGGGGAAATGGGTCTTAAACAAGCATCTGTGCTTCCTGACCCAGTGTGCCGTTATGTATGTAATAACACCTCATAGTTCAATATAGTAAATTCAATATAAAACTGCAACTACATTATATAAATACATTTACCAAAAGAGCCAGTGATCAACTAGGCCTATAATTATTTATATTAATATTAAATTTCCAAATCTATTTTTCTATTTAGGTTTAATCTCACCTATCTGTACACCGTAAAGCACTTAATTAAGGCTACTTTAAAAAATCAAATCATATAAACTTCAGGTCAACGTAGCAAATTTATATATATGCATAACACTAAATATGAAGTTAGCATCTAATTTGCACGTTCTTATGTTTACCACATTTTTTAAAGCATTCAGTGATTCTGCTTCCACAAAAATAGAATTTACGCCGAGACAATCGTTGAGGAAGCCATGGAAGAGATTGAAGAGGGAATATTGAATTAGTACTTGGATTAATTAAAATTAAACCAAGTCTTAACAGACATACTTTTAGCAGCCTATGCGCATATATTTAAGACAAACCTTTCACTAGTATTTCCAGATGAGCCCATAGAATGTCTCCCGCGTACTCTGGCGCCATCTCTAGAAATCTCTCTTGACCTAGATCTATCAGCTCGCGACCTGACCTTGACCGCAATTCAGTTGCGTTTTGTAGGTCAAGGTTAAACTCATTCTGCGTCCATCGTAACCAATGGGCGACGTGCTCTAGATTCCAGAAAGTTGGATCTATAATAGAGTTGTGAAGAAATTAATTTAAAGAAGAAAAGTATATATATACGGGTACAAATAAATTAAGCAGCAAATTAAGCAGCGACTGATTTATTAGGTATAAATAATTAAGTCAACAGTTATCGTTATATAAATTAAATTAACTATGAGAAAGAGAGAGAGAGAGAGAGAGAGAGAGATGAACTGCAAGAAAAGAAGAAGTTCTGTTGTTTCAGTTGATGTGAAAGGCACTGCATTTCTACGTAAACTACCCTTATTTTGTCAAGAATTGTCAAGAGAAAATGAGATCCACTGTTGAGAAAAACAAGATCAGAAAAATTGCCAATACCATCAGTCTTCGTCAGTGCACTGCCAAGTGGCAGGTACAAGGTTCATATTCATACTCAAAGTCTGCTTTCTCGCTCCATAAGAGCACTTCTTAGATCAACAAGTTAATCCCTTCACAAAGTCTATGCCTTATCCAAACCTTATGTAGCCTATAGCTTGGGAAAAGTTTGAATTCTGAGGTGGTTTCCCGTTGTCTTCCTCAGTTAGATTGATTAATTACCATTCAATCAAGCGGAAAATATTTCATGGTGAGGTGGGTCCCATCTAGCCATCCTCAGCTCCTGCCTTAGTCTCCTCTTACGTACAGGCGGCATTGTTGCGATTGCCCTATTCTACAGTGGCCCAACCACTGCCGAGCACAACACGGGGAAATACCATCACATCAAAAGAAAAAAGAAGAGTGTAATTAACTTTATTACCCACCGATAGGAATGCTATAGAGAACTCTCTCCTCGTCGAAGCTGCTGTACGTCTCCCAGATAGCTCGGTCAAATCTCTGCGCAATACCCGGAGTGAGGGGTAGCTCATCCCCCACATCGTACCTCCCACCCTCTTTATCAGGCTTCAACTCTATCAAGCATTATAAAATCTATAAGTACAATGCTGTCATCAAGAATTTAAATGAAAAACGTAAACAGAAAATTACTTTAAAAAGCTAAAAAGAGCCAATGTTAACCTCAGTTTCCTCACTCGAAAACGATGATAGTGACTGGCGAGCGCAGAATTTGAACCCCGCACATACTGATCCGGTAGAGGAAAGATAGTAACAATATATTTACACAGTTAGAACTAGAGATGCGCAAAGCAAGGAATGGACTCTTGATAGAGCTGCAACAGTCACAGTAGCAGTCACGTAGCCGCGAGTCGATCAGTCTAGCAGTGGGTTGATCAGAAGTGAGATGAGAGTAGAGAGGAAGGAGTAGGCAATGTAAGCCTACAGTAGTTAGTAATATGGAATAAATACTGCACTGAGGTAGTTATCCAGAACCAGTGGGGTTAGGGACGAATCTTTCAGCTACTGAAACTGTGGAACTGATTTTCGCTAATTGGTGTGTAAGGTAGATGTACTCTTAATCTCCATATGTAGTTTATGTATAGTATTTTTAGTTTAATTTTCAATTTATAATATTAAATAGCGTTGTTTGAGCCACGGGGTTTATGGAATTGTTTTAGTAGTTATTGAGGTTGTCTGCTGTTTGCTATAAAATATTTCCAGGTCAATGACAGTAATCTTAGTATTAGAGGCAGAAATCAAACCGCGAATAATAACATTTAACGTCCGTTACATTGGCTACCTGTCATCGGACCACTGACTCACATTAACGGTAGGTGACCGGGACAGACCGCGACACATACCGACATCCTAGGCTGGGAAGAGGAGACCAAAACAGATACTAAAATTTTGTAGAGAGCTCCAAGTACCAATAGGTTTACCACCAAACGGTGGATCCACACGGTCCAAGCTGCTGCATAAGTTCCCAAACAAGAAGATCTGAGTAGAGACTTAGAAAAGACTTGGGCTGGGCTGCAATGGTCTATTCCTACAAGGAATAGACCAAGACAACGACTAACAGCGTGTAAGAGTCTAGTCTAGCTAAATAGGCACATAAACCCTCTGTACGCACATTACGGTTAGGAATTTATCTAAAATCACATGTTGAGCGAACAGCAGCCAGAATACCGAATATTACCGTTTAAATACCGTTATTATTTCGTTATTGCTGGCAACTATGCTTTTGTTTTATGCCAACACTATTTATATTATGGATAGTTTAATCAAATACTTATTGCTGTTGCTTTCAATGCTATTTTTATTATATATGTAGTTTAGTAACGATTAATTTAACTATTTTATTTAGGCCTAAGATAGTGAAATACAATTTACCTTGACCCAATTTCTCTCAACCTAACCGACTCTAAGTTTGAAATTAAGTTTGCAACGGCTTAACCTCAATTGGCCTTGAAAATTCAATTGTACTAATTTACAATTAGGCTAGACAAACAGAGATGGAGTTATTTATATTCACCGCCCACAATTTATTGACTCACGTCACTTGGAATGTATGCTATCTTGCACTATATTGGAGCTGCCAGATCCTGACATACAATTATTACTAGTTCTTGGCACGGCAGGAAGAAGTGACAGCAGCAGAAATTTTAACAACTTCAAGTTGTCTACACTCGAGGTTGTAAACACATTACGTCATATCCGCAGCGTCTTGCGGTTAGACGTTAGACCAGAGTGTCCTATTTCTAGCGCCGCTCTGGTAGTCGACTTATATTATATTTTAGGCCTATATATATATATATATATATATATATATATATATATATATATATATATATATAGATTATATATATATATATTATATATATAATATATATATATATATATATATATATATAATAAGTCAAAGGGAATGAATTGATGTCAGCGAGAATATCTTTTTCATAATATTGGCTATAATGCAGGCTTTAGCGGGGCAGAATGGAGATATATGTTTAGTTACCATTCCGTGTTATAAAACATGGAATGTTCCAGACAATCTTTAGTCCCCCGCCTTGTGTCAAGACCGAATAAACCAACAGTAAAATGTTTGCGACAAAAGAGACGACTGAGCATAATATAATATTTTACCAGTCTTTAATCGCATCTTTTTTTAAACCATCACCTTACAACACGCGCTGGTCTTATTATAAACGAATGTACATGCATATGAGAACACATTAGTTTCAATGAACCCTAATGAACCCTATACACAGTACGCGCTGAGCTGAACTTTAAGACGACTGAATCCAAAGAAGCGTTAACCAAACAATGAGCAAACATCTGTGACATCATACTATGTAATATATGTTTGAAATTCGCATTAGGTGAAAGCACTGGTCAACTACACTGTGGCTCCGTAATTATGATCTTGAGACTTGTTAACACCTTCGCAGAATTCCGTCCGTTAGGAAGAGCGAAGGTTGCCCCAGTGTCGAACAAATAGGGTGTTCAAATCAAACATAACACACGGAAACTAAAAAGTCAAAATAAACTGATCGAGACAGTGGTAAAAATAAATTTATCGCAAAATTCATACACGCGAATTTCAGACAAAAATAAATTTGACGCAAAATACATACACACGAATTTCAGCTATGAACCTGCCATCCGAAAGAATAATAATAGGTCGTTAGATTAATCTACCTGAATGCAGCATATGGTCGCCCGATGCTGCTCCATTGAGATAGAGAAAAGTCTCTTCCAATGCACTGGTGCTGGTGCAGTCTATTTGTAACGTAGATCTGTGACACTCACTCTGCTTTTCAGCTAAGTCATCGCTTAACATGTAGGATTTAAGGGATCTTTTGGACGTCTGAGATCTTTCTAGAGTCGAGCAACTGTTCTTTGGACTGATCGTCTCATCGCATGCTGACCGCTCGACAAGGGAACTCCTGTTTGGAGTAACTTGCCAGGTCAGAGGTCTTTCATTTAGATTAGATATCGTACAGCAACCTCTTCCAGGTCTTGATTCAACTCTCAGGCTGCCCGGCTTTGTAGTAACCAACGAGAAATCTTCACCTCTTCTTCCTCTAAGTGTCGTCTCGCTAAGTTCATTAGAGCTCGCTTTTCGAGATTTCTGAATCGTCGGTGAATTCTTAAAGGAAAGTTCTCGTCTCGTCTGTCTAACCGGGGTGGAGTACATTTTAGAAGAATGTTGGGATGCTGTTGGACTAACTTCTGTTTTCATGACAATAGATGCTGGAAAATTCCCAATACTCGTTGATGTTTCAGATACTGGACTTGTTGAATGTTTCGCTGGTGTTACATAGAATGGCGAGGGCTTTGTGGAAGCAGTTGGACTGCTAAAAGACCTAACTGAACCCGGAAAAGCGTTTATGGAAGAGCTCGCAACTAAGGGATTTTCAGTTGAAAAGATGGAGGAATTAAAAAGACCAGGTATTCCAACTTTAGAATGATTCTTATATACAGCGGCACTATCTTGAGTTGATTGTTCTGAAATAAAAGTATCCGACATACCAAATGCAACCCCTATATTCACATTGGACGTTATCCCTACTGGAACATTTGATGAAATCCCCGCTGAAAAGTTGGATGGTATTCCTACTGGAACATCGGACGCCATTCCCACTGACATATTGGATCTTATATCTGAATGCAGAGGCACATTTGACAAAGAATTATCATACTCTTCGATATTATTTCTTTCTTTAACCTTTCGTCGATTTCTCTCTCTGACTCTAGAATAGGGCTTTGAATTCAACGAAGATACATTCTGAGGAGATGTATCACGATGTTCTTTCAACATCGCAAAGCCATTTTCATAATCTTCTATCGACGTGTTCATCCAAGTTGAATCTTTCAATCCAGTTTTCAGCCCGAAATTGAAGGGCAGGAGGTCGTAGATCGACTTGGCGTTCCCTGTGGCAGCGGACTCAATGTCCACCGGATCTTCGTTCAGCTCTGGGACCCACACGTCCCAATCTCTGCATCCTGGTGCACTGGCATGCACCTTTGTGACCTTTGAGCTCAGGATGTCTAGGTAAGAACTATCCGAGTCCGCACCTTTGAGCGTTGAAATGGAAAAATCTGCCGATCTGGGTTGAATTTGTTCCTGGGTATAAAGAATATTATCAAGGTTTGGTATTGGAATAGCAGTAGTTCGAAGTGTTGAAGATAAAGCTGATATATCCGCAGCATTTAACAAAAATGGTAATTGATTGGAAAAACTTAAAACTTTATTAGATGCAACAGTTGGCACATCGTCAAACAACAGCTGTTGCAAGAGTGACTCTTGACACCCGCTCAATTGTTCGTCTTGTTGCTCATATTTGTAATAGGTAGAGTTGTTATTGTACTGCCCCTTTTCCGGTTGCTGATAAACTTGTTGCATTAGTTGTTCGTCGAAGAATTTCTCGTTTTGCTGCTGTTGTTGATGTTTTAGATCAATCAAGCTCAACAGCTGTTGTTGATAGAGTTCATTGAACTGTTGCTGTTGTTGCTGTTTTTGTTCCAGAAACATCTGCGGCTGATGAGTTTGTTTCACCGGTGACTGATGTATCATTGCATAAGTTGCTTCCTAAAGTTCTAATTTAACAACTCAACAATTTAAATATTAAATTCTTCTCAGTGGGTCTTAGGCCAGTATATCGAACGTTATTTACTGCAGTACTTAGCTTAATTAATTAATTCATCAATGAATTCATTCATTCATTCATTTAATTCATTCGATTTGCAATTCCTCTTATTTTCTATTTGCGACCAAATTCTTAATTTCTTTTGCAATTACTTTTTTCATTCTAATCTGAAAATAGTAAATACAGTATTTGTTTCAAATTACAATTTAACTAGAACCTACTTCAAGTAAGATGCTAATAAAAAGAAAAGTATTAATTACTTCTAGTGTAATGCTAGCGCTAGTTTAAATAGTAACATAGAATAGTAGCAAAATTCTGCCAACGAATTGAAGATGTTGGAGACGCTACGGAAATTGATCATTGACCCCTCGATACAGTAGATATAGGCCTAACGTAAGTAAACACGCATTACAATGAAATGGTCAACTATGTTGATATCTATCACTTTTAATACCTCATGTTTAAACCGTTAGACAATGTAGACCATTTTCTGCATAACCAATCCAGTGAATGTCCGAGATTTTACTCTCAGCTCAACGCGGCTGAGATTCGAACCCACGAGATTTCAATTCACCTCAGGAATTGAACTCTCTTGGGTTCGGATCCCAGCTAAATCAGTCATATTGATAGAGTCAATATTGTCATATTTACCGGACGTTAAATTTTTATTGATTGAGGGATATTGTTGCTTTATTTAGACTCATGGTCCTCAATTATTAACAATCAACGTTTGAGCGGTAACGTTGTAGATTTATTAACTTCATTAACACTAAAAATTGATTCTTATTTTAAATTTAAAAGCAAAGCTCCAAAAAACAAAGCCTTTTTTATTTTAGATTGTGAAAACAATTCATTCAGGAATGAAATTCAAAAGCGTTACCATATATGATTTTTATGCCCGTCGTTGATTCAGATGAAACGGTAATTGCAGAAACTTTTTATAAGCTAACAAAGCTAATGTTAACGTCAGTTTTTTTCACTCGAAAGCGATATCAGTGACGGGAGAGCCCAGGATTTGAACCCCGCACCTACTGGTCGGCGGTCGAATAACTTACCAAGTGAAGGCTGTTATATTCATTTAATTCCTTATTGCTTAATGTTGTAAAGTCTCGAAATAGTCATCATTGCAAACACTCAAACCAAATACAAGCAATTCACGATAGCGTGTTTCTTTCAAACGTCGCGCCAGTCCGCTCTGATTATATTCCTTCGGCTGAGTGTCGCCCATAGCTTAGATGTTGTTAAACGAATATCAAAACTATCTATCTCTCAACTATCTATATCTCTAAACTATCTATATCTCTAAACTATCTATCTATCAAAACTATCTATCTCGCTAAACTATCTATCTCTCTAACCAATCTATATATCTAAACTATCTATCTATCTATCTATCTAAACTATCTATATCTCTAAACGATCTATCTCACTAAACGATCTATCTCTCTCAACTATCTATCTCACTAAACGATCTATCTCTCTCAACTATCTATCTCACTAAACGATCTATCTCTCTCAACTATCTATCTCACTAAACGATCTATATCTCTAAACTATCTATATCTCTAAACTATCTATCTCTCTCAATTATCTATATCTCTAAACTATCTATATCTCTAAACGATCTATCTATCTAAGACTCAAAATAAGCATTAACTATGAATTCATACACAGTGTTTGGTCTCTAGCTAGGTCTAAGCTAAGTCTCATTTCTAAGCTGAAAATGTTTAGTAGTTTGTGTCGATTTAAGACAAATAGGCCTCTCACTCTGACCAACTTAGTCACATCAGCCGATCCATCCGAAGATATTCTACACGATGCTATTCGAAGATATTCTACCAATACGCCATCGACTTTTTTTAATAAAAAATTACAACAAATAATTATACAATTTAAAAAAATTAATTTTTAAAAAGAAAAAATAATTATTTTCCAAGTCAGCATATCTGTTCATTAGACTAGGAGCTGATAAAATAGACAATATTGAAAATAAATCAAAGCTATACCTCACTCAACTGTTATCAATAACGCAGGGTTATCTAGTAGACATCAATGGAACGTGAGTGAAGACCCGAGATGTTTTGAAAGAATTTAATGTATTAAACGGACCAATCAGAGTCGCGAGTGAAAGTTCTTCCTAATGTTAACGTGCCGGGGTAGTGGCAGATATTTGGCTGGTAGGTCAATGGTAGGGGCGAGGGGGTGAGGCAGGGGTGAGGGGTTAAGTTAATCAACAGGTACTACAGGAGTAAATGTACACCTGGTATCATCACTCCACCCCACACACCACCCGTTCCGTAACATTTATGAGAGGATAATTTATTCCCCGTGTTGTGCTCGGGTGTGGTTGCACCACAGCAGAATAAGGCAACCGCAAACAATTACCTCGTGTACGTAAGAGGCGACTAAAGGCAGGAGCTGATGATAACAAGAGGGGACCCACCTCACCATGAAATATTTTCCCCCAGGATTATGTGGTAATTAATCCATCCAACTGAAGAATTCAACGGGAAATCTTTATTTGCCACTTGGGTAACCAAAACACACACAGAACAGAAAAAAGCAAATGTGCAACACACGAAGAAAATAAAACATAAAGAAAACAAACAGAAACAGTACAACAACATTAGCACCTCCCATTCTCGTTTGGATTAGCTTCATTAGTGCTTAGCGTTGTTGTGGACAACAGTAGCACAAACTATTGTTGTCTGCAAATACGAAAAGCTTCAGTAAGTCTAAAGGTTGGCACACACGCTACGATCATCCATGATTATATCCGTCACTTTTTATGCCACCTGTTTAAACCTTTGAACAGTATATAGTAGATTATCCGTGCCACCGGTCCTGTGAATATACAAGATTTCCTCTCTGATCAGACATGCCTTGAATTGATCCCAGGACACCCAGAATAGCCATTTAACATTATCTGGCGCTCTATAGGTCCACACTGAGCAAGTTTGACAATCACAAGTTTTTAAGTTATCTCGCTCTTTATCTTTCTCTCTCACTCCCGCTCTCTCTCTCTCTCCATCTCTCTCTCTCTCCATCTCTCTCTCTTCAATCTCCCGCTTTCTAAATTCTGTACCGAAGATTTCAGTATCATGGATTTCACTATATTGAACTACATTCCGTAATAAAAAATCCGTTCTAGTATTTTTGCTCATTCTATTTTTCTTGTACTGTATTTCGCAGGCCGGGCTGTCGTTTCGCTCAAACTCTCCACCATGCAATTAGAACTTCCGACGCCTGAGGACTTCCTAACCCACCCTGCGCATTAACAGCAGCCCTGATCACAATCAGCCATCGTATATCTGACACCAGATAGCGCTGAAAATAAAATACAGTGCTACGACTTCTAATCACTCAGCTGATGATATCGACGCGACGCGCTAATGAGCGGCATGTAAGCGCGGCGAGTCGTGACGGCGTCACAGCCGGCGCTAACAAAGCGACGCAGCGTCATGTCGCGAGGCTGACGCGCTGTGCGTAAACGGTAAAGCTGGTAAAGCTAATGTTAACGTCAGTTTCCTCACTCGAAAGCGAGTTCACTAACTGGGGGAGAGACCAGGATTCGAACCCCGCACATACATGTATAGTGAGTGATCAACGCACGAAGTAGCCTGCTTGGTTTATTTAATGATAACATAGTTATTAATGCCATGTTCTTTCATTAAGCACAACTTAAATTTTAATTACACATTTTAAATAGCTAAATTATAAATTAAATTACTAAATGTATATCAATACTGAAAGGACCGCATAATTTTACACTGAATTTTTAAGAATCAAATGGAATACCAATTTTAGACATGATTGATATGGATTGAGAATTGTGAATGATTGAGAATGATTGTAGGTGAAATAAAATGATTGTAGATAAGATGATTGTAGCTGAGAACTGTGAATGACGAAGAATGATTGTAGATGAAATAGAGAAAGATTGTAGAATGCGCATTGCATATTCACAGAAATATCATTACATGTTCATGTAGGCCTATGGCTTTACACGACCATTTAAATATCCTATACCAGATGCTATACCTTTATATGCATTTAGGCCTATAGTTTTACATGTTCATGTAGGACTATAGCTTCATATTTGCATGGCATGTAGGCTTCGTTCACAATTCTGTCTCCACTACATCTATTGAATGAAACATAAAAAGATGTAATCATATAATAGCAAATGTTTTACAAATAATGACAATAAGGAGGTGTTCTTGACTCTGCTTCTTAATCGGCGAGTCAGTTGCAGTATTCCAGAGAATTCAAAAATGTCACCGTTTTTCTGAAATAATTTTAGAAAATGTAATTTCTTTTTTATTAACAACAATTGCACTCTTGAGGTAAGTGATGTAATATGACATCATCCGCATTTCTCTTTAACTTCTTGACTAGTTCCATAAGCAGTTGAAGACCTATCTTTTCCATCTCTCTTTTCCATCCAGTGTCCATGAGCAGCGACCTGCGCCTAAACCACCTTTTCTTTAACTCCCTTTACTTTGGACTGAATTTTCGTTTTTGGACCTTCTTTTTTGCTCGCCGGCTTGATTTTGTCTCGATAGTGCTCGATGTTGTCATTGATGACTGTAGCACTCTAATTGTTGCTATTATTATTGTAACTGTCGCACCTTAGTTGTAATGTTAGAAACGCTGAGAAAGCATAAACTTTTTCTCGAACGATTATTCCTTTCTGATTGCATATATAGGCCCAGTTATTTGGTTGCCTTTAAGAATTCTTAGGCCTAATTATTCAGGTGTTTTAAGAATTGGCCTGATAACATCTGTCAACGTTTCACTTTACGAGATACTTCACTGGATTCATGCTTAGCTGATTACTAATGGCAAAGATCTATGACTAATGGCAATGATTAGAGTAGGACTAAATACATTTATTCAATCAAATATGGCCTAAAAACCAGTAGAGCTTGTGGTCTGATCAGAAAGAATAATAAGCGTAACGGTATAAATGAATACGAATAGTAAAGACAGCTAGGTCTAGCACTATGCCGCAGCACGAATAGTGAGCGTATAGATGTAAATGAATAGTATGACATAGAATTCATTTTAAAAGCTAAAAAGGCTAATGTTAAAGCTAATGTTAACGTCAATTTCTTCACTCGAAAGCGATGTCAGTGACAGGCGAGACCAGGATTTGAACCCGCACATATTGATCCGCGGTCGAGTATCTTAAAGACATCGCCACTGGCTCCAGCCACTGGCTCCAGCCAGTCAAATTTATAATTATACTAGTCCCATAGACACGTGCCTTAGCAGCGTAGTTGAAGAAATACTCTAGTTTGATTTAGGAATTCCAAAAATACATGTTTGACTAAATCGAGCTGTTTAGCCACAAGCAGCAAGCAGTTGCAGCTGTTTACAAGCCACTCCTTTCAAGTGCCACATCCGGCTTGACATAGAGCGGGTTCGAACGTTCTGTGATTGACTAAAGTCCTAAACGTGCCCGCCATACGATATGCTACTTATTAAGTCATTTGTGGATTACGCCATCCACAAATCTATTTGTTTACTTACAGCTCATTTAACTGCAGTATCCACTCCCACAGGGTGCTTCAGTGACGTGCATAAGCTACGAATTCAAATCAGATACAAATGGAATCTACTACGTATGAACATTGATCATCTCTGAGCGTGGATATTGAAATACCTGGCTCGATCGAGAGCTGTGGGCAATCAATTGGAGTCGGGCTCTGGTCTAGGGAGTCCCAGGTCTGTTTGCAGCACGGATCACTCTGGTCTAAGGAGTCCCAGGACTGTTTGGAACACGGTTTACTCTGGTCTAGGGAGTCCTAGGACTGTTTGGAGCACGGATCACTCTGGTCTAGAGAGTCCCAGGACTGTTTGGAGCACGGATCACTCTGATCTAGGGAGTCCCAGGGCTGTTTGGAGCACGGATTACTCTGGTCTAGGGAGTCCCAGGACTGTTTGGAGCACGGATCACTCTTATCAAGGTGGGTCCCCGGATTTTTAGAGCACAGTTCAACCCATTTGGATCATTACACAGTCTAATCTGACTTCGGCTTTGGTTGGTCGGTCCTTTGGATCAACTTTATAGCGATGTTTGGGTTTCAGGCGTACTACGTTTCACCGGTACACCTGACGTCTTGATGAGAAGTCCTTCATGCTTCTAACCTTAACGTTAAACCCACAAAAAAGAGCTAGAACCTGGTCGAGTAGATGCACGACTGCCAAACCATGAAGTGAATGGTTCGAATCCAGAGCTCGTCGCTTCTCTATTGTTCCTTTCAGGCAGAACTTTGATGTTTTGCTACATTATGATTTGAACCCGCACAATCAATCCCGGGTACCAAAAAACACGGGAAAATATGAAAACAAGTGGATGTAATGGCGAAAATTTGCATTCTTTTAAATATTTCAAGGCGGAGAAGTGTAGTTAATTAATTAAAGTACTTCGCTCATTAAACAAATAGACACATATTTTAGCTCGATAAGGCTTCAGCATTTTGCACTCCCCTCCGCTAAAAGGTCGGTTTAGAGAAGTTTTAGAAAGAGAGAGGAGGAAGTTCAGATCTAACTAATCCAGGCTCAGATATTATATATTAAGTTCTTAATCTACTTAACTTGTTGAAAGTTATGTCTGGAAATCTCAAGCAAACGAGCCTTTGATTCATCGATAAGTTTTCGCTTTGATGTCTTGAGACCGAGGCAGTGGGGTGAGCCGACAAAGACACCTAATCGTTTGATCTCGTCAATCTCCGCCTGCTTAACACGAGGAAAATTCCTGGCAGTTAATTAACGACATCTCCGCCCATAGCGGCACACAGTTTGACGACAAATGAGCCGCTAGAACAAACAAAGGTATTTCTTGAGATGCTCTATTGTCGAGTGTCTAACAGAATTCTTGCAAACATTTCTCGGCGCTCAGCCGTTACGTAAACGCTGCCGACGATGCTTGCTTAGAAGCGGTGTAGTGGAATGCGGCTTAGAGGCGATTTTAGAAAGTACCTCAGTTCCTTATTAGCTTATGAGTTTATCTGTTGGATGACAGAGTCGGCAGAAAGTTAGCTTAAAAATCAAGAGGTCATGGATTTAAATCTCCAGGAAACTGTTTTCTAGAGAGCATATGGTGTAAAAACAGACGTTAAATGTTTTGTATCTTCATAATTGATACAATTAGTTAAAATCGGCTTAAGAGCTCCACTTCTTTGCAGTATTTATTTATTTAATTTCATCAATTCAAAGGTAGACAGTAGGCAGTAGACTATTAAACGCGTGCATGTCGGAATGAATAGATCATCCCAGATGTGTTTAGGAATTGAAATGCATACGTTTAACCCGTTAGATAGGATATTACGAGTGGCGTAGTAAAGATTTACCCTTGGGGAGGCACTTTATTAATCTTGGGTGTACTGTGACGGACGTACACGCTTTATATTTTGTGTGCACTTTTATTTTGGAGTATACATCCTCCCCTACATCCTCCCTACATCACTACGTCACCGATATGCAGCCAAGCTCCATTTTGCCGGTCCCGCGAATGTTAGAGATTTTACTCTCAGCTTAGCTCACACGAGAATTGAACCCACAATGTCTTATTTCATCTCTAGATGCCTTATCTAAAATGTTGTGACCTTACCTAACGCTATTCACCCTGTAAACAAAACACAAGTTTACATTTCTATTTGTACTAATGCCTCTCCATTACCCAAAGATTCAAAGCCTATCTTAACCTGAGCCAGTGGTGTTTTGAAGATGGAGAGTATATTTTTACGAGAGAATCGAGTAGCCATGTTTGTTTTCATGATTTAATTATAAATTATGATTTAAGAATATAATTCTTCTTCTATAATAGGCCTATAGGATTCCGAACAGTCGCGCCTCTTGGCACGTGATAGAAAGAATAGAGTGGTGGGTAAAAGTTTAGAGCAAACAAGTTGTGCTTTTGTGATCTCTCGGTTCCACTTCGCTCCCCGTTTGTGTAAAACTCCTTGAAAGTCTGGTTTTTAAAAGCTGGTAAAGCCAAGGTTCACATCAGTTTCCTCACTCGAAAGCGATGTCAGTGATGGGAAAGCCCAGGATTTTTGAACCCCGCCCATACTGATCCGCGGTCGAGTATCTTACCGACTTAGCCACTGGCTCCAGCCAGTTTAAAGGCATTTACAGTACCACAATTACACTTTTACAGATAAACGGTCTTCTGCTGACTGGGATTCGAATCGAAGGACTCCTACTTATCATACAATCCTGCTATCCACTTGACCATTCGTTGGGGTACAAATTTTCCAGTACTGATGGAGTCAAAAACCATCCAGAAGAGGGTCTCTAATTCCAAGTACAAGAGCTCGATAGTCCTCCCCACTTTTAAACGAGTGGTTCACCTAACTGCCTGCTCCTCCACACGCTCCCCTCTCAAATAACTAAACAAGTAACTAAATAAATGGATTTTAAGCACATCAGAGTTAAACTTGTGCTTAATTTCTTTAGAAACAGCCTACATAGAGTCAGTAGAAATAAAATTTTAAAGTATTTTGTAACTAGACATGCGCTGAGGGAACTAGATAAACTGTGTAAATGTTTTAGTTAGCCTATAAATTGTTCGATGGTTCTGGACAATAGAGTGTCTTATGGTATAAGCGGGTACTTAATTTACGAAGCGTTTAACGCTAGTGCTGGAATTAGTAGGAACTCTCTTTAAGTTAAATATAGTTCATTTTGATTGTTCTATATCTTATTTATGTGTAGGCCTATGTATATATTTATATGTGATGCATCTTGATCCTGTCTGTTTTTGATGAAAAAGCAGTGAATAAACAATTCACAAGTTCCCCTCACAAATACTTTTAAACGAGTGGTCACCCCCCTGCCTGCCCCCCGCCCCCACAAATAGCTGACGAGTTCAATTACAAAATTTTAAAAGCGCGCCTTCAAATGTTTGTCAGGATGTACTTAACAGATGTGTAAATAAAAACTTGACCCGAAGCTCGAAGAAATGATTGGAGACTAATTAAGAGTTCAATATGCTAGTTATACCTGCCGCTGTCTTGATAGATTTTCCCTCACCGTGATAAAATTCTGATTAATGCTGAAGAATACAGTGGCTTGTTGCATGGAGAAAGCTTGTATAAATCTACTTATTATGGCTTATTATTATACCAGTTAGCGCAGCTGTTTTGTGAAAAAGAAACTTAATAATTGTGTTTAGTAATTGAAAAACTATGAACAACCGAAAACTTTGAAAACTATGTTTTAACCGTGAAAAACTATGTACGCTATACCTAAAGATGTTAGAAAAGGCATTTGCAGACGGAAACCAAATGTTTCTTAGAACCAAATTTTTTAAACCTAATAAGGCGACTAAGCAGGAAACCGAGAATGGCATGGGGAAACCACCTCAGAAGCCATATTTTCCAAGAAAAAGGCTACATTAATTAGGTTTGAAAAGGTAAAGCCGTTGAGGTTGAATCAACATTTTGATCAATGGAGTGCTTTTATAAGCTTGCAGACTGATTTCGAGTAAAAATGTTCGTTCGACTTACATTTGGCTGAATACGAGAGAAAATATATTTACTAAACAAATCCATATCGGGTCTTTATTTTTATAAACTACTGTGCAAATTGTTCTGCAAGACGCATAACAAGGATTTAAATTAGTTGCAAAGAACAAAAAATAATAGTAGGCCTACAATAGTAAAGGTACCATAGTCCGTTGCAGCATCTAACACTATGAAATCAAAGTAAATTCAATCAATACTAAAATATAAATGCACTAAAAGTTGTTAATCTAAATTTATAAAGCCTTTCCAAGGTTGCTGCATCCTAAGCTACCAATTAAATAAATTCATTTCATTTAGTCAAGCAATGAATATTGTTCCTATGTGTACTTAAAATTTTAAATACACCATAGGAACAATATTCATTATTTGACTAAAAACCAAACGTTGACCAAATATATAAATGTAATTGGCATCTATAAAACTGTGAAACAAAATTTAACGTTAGTTTCCGAATAACCAGGGATGATTCAACTGGGATTTGAACCGATGGCCTCCTGCTTCTCAGGGAACGTGCTAACCATTCGGCCATCCAGCGAGTATAATCTAACTAAGCACCTATCTGTCCAACGATGCTCACAGACTACAGAGGATAATGTTTTGATGAAACAAGTGAGAAATAAGTCCATTAACTTTCAATCAGGAGCCTAGGCGCTCACGAACCAAATGCCCTATCTGACGATGGTTTAGATAATAGTGCTTTGTCGCCTTTTACGACACGTGCAGTCTATTGTTTGGCTGGTCTATTATTTATTGTCGTTATTAGTTGTTCTATTCTTCGGCAACCTGGACACACAATACCGGTCCGGATAATAGCACGGGTAAAACATGACGTTTGTTTATATGATAGTGAAACAAATGGAGTCCAACATAATGATAGACTTCAGAGAGGATTCTCTATGAAGTCCTACGTATAATCAATCCTCACTATGGTTTCCTATATAGGAATTCCCCATCATCATCATACACTTCTTTGCCACTCTGACTCCCCCCACCCTCACTAAACCACCCACTGTTTTGTGCCCCCCTCCTACCTCGGTCACCTGGGGCATCAGACCTGCGCCCCAGGGGAAACTGGTACCCCTTCTCTTCATCATACATATAAACCTCACCCTTATCTGGGTCATACTGCAGTCGACCTGACCCATATTGTCCACCAATGGCGTCACTGCTTTCTGGGTCATGTCGACCTATATATTTTTGAGATTTCTGACCAATGGTATCTCTTAGACGCTCAGGCCTGCTCTTCAGTCGTTGCGACGAATCAGAATTGACTCTAATATCACTAAACTCATTTGTTTCTGGCTTACTTACACGTGGGTGCACATTTTTTGCAATCTTTCCATCAGTCAAAGAAGAGGAGTTGAAGTTCTCCTGAAAGTCATTTAATTTATTACAAAATTCTCTCTGATCAGTAGCCTGGCCTGAAACATTATGAGTATTATCAGAATAACGAGATTTGTTGCTTCTCAATGACAGACTTCTAACATCGGCTTTTCCATTGAATTCAACATCAATCATTGAACTAAATGGCTTCCCACTGGCGAGATCAGCATCTACAAAACTTTCATTTCTGGTGCTATTACTTCTATCATTCAAATCTGATATAATTGTTGATTTACGGATATAATTTTTATTCGCTTGACTAAAATTCTTACTGATTGTTTTTAGAGAGTATCTCGACACTTCTCTTGATTCATCAGCTGTAGAGAATGAGGCAGTGTCTCGTAGACTAAAGTCAGTTCTGTTGGTCAGAAAGCTGCTTAGAGCACTCTTTCCACTTCCACCCTTCATTTCTCCGGCACTCTTCTTTCCATGCTGAACACCGGTCAAAAATCGCTGTTCATTTCTTCCAGAATCGGCTTTCATTAAAATCAGCTTAGAACTGAAATTAATGTGACTTTCTTTCTCACTCGTCTCGGCAGCCATTTTCTCGCAGTAATCTCTAACGATCGCTTCAAACCTTCCCGGTGCTTTGTGTTTACTTTCAGCAGGAAGTCCCAGACGACCTGGAGCCGGCAGAGCAGGATTACCCGCAGCATTAAGAAGCCACGGAGGTGGTTCAGAACAGCCGTCCTTCAGACCTTTTAGAGCAGACTTCACCTCACCCAGCTTCTTGGTTTTACTAACTTCATCACCAGATAGAGTCAGCCAATGTTTACGAACCCTCTCGTCGTGTTTGTAGATTTCTTTCTGAGACTTCGGATAGAAAGAAGAGCGCAGGATTTTCAAGACTCCTTCAATGGAAACAGGAAAGCTCTCTGATAGACGCTGCGGAGTCCATTCCTCGGGATTTTCTCCGTGGAGAAAACGAATCTGCTCCTTTGCAGCCCAAGTTAGAAGATTAGTTTCCAGAGGAGGGCGGAAATATTTGTGTTCGATTATCTTACGTTTTATCATCTGTCTGCGTGCGAATTCAGCATCACTGAAAACAAATAAAAATTTCATTTCTTTAACCATAATTTTTTCTTTTAGTTATATACTACTTAATTTACTAAGTATTAGTTAAATACTTATTAGTTTATTAGCTTCTTAAAATTAGTTTGTATAAAAAGTTAAAGTAGGAATTAGATTACTTTTTAAATCTAAATACTAAAATATTAGTCATAAATAGATACATGAATCAAACGATGTTAACTGATAAATCTTTATGCTTGTCAAGTGCCAGATATACTGACATTTTATTCAGCACCTCAATCAATATTTCACGCAATGATTAACTACATAGTGCATCTCAAATTCATATTAATTTCTAATTTATACAATAAAACTATAATTATTTATAGAATTGCTAGCAGATCATCACTCTTCAATCTCACAAGAATTATACAAGCCACCTACTAAGCAGCCTTCAAGACTTCCTGTCACTTAGTTCTAATAGGCAGCCCTCAAGGCTTCCTGTAACTTAGTTCTAATAGGCAGTCTTCAAGGCTTCCTGTCACTTAGTTCTAATAGGCAGTCTTCAAGGCTTCCTGTAACTTAGTTCTAATAGGCTGTCTTCAAGGCTTCCTGTCACTTAGTTCTAATAGGCAGTCTTCAAGGCTTCCTGTCACTTAGTTCTAATAGGCAGCCCTCAAGGCTTCCTGTCACTTAGTTCTAATAGGCAGTCTTCAAGGCTTCCTGTAACTTAGTTCTAATAGGCAGTCTTCAAGGCTTCCTGTCACTTAGTTCTAATAGGCAGTCTTCAAGGCTTCCTGTCACTTAGTTCTAATAGGCAGTCTTCAAGGCTTCCTGTCACTTAGTTCTAATAGGCAGTCTTCAAAGCTTCCTGTTACTTAGATATACTAAGAAGCTTCTGAATGAAAAAAATTATTTGCAACAAAGTGTCTATGAGTCATCTCTGAACACTTGGTTTCTATGGGATATCATTGCGCTACATCAGTAGCAATATGAGCATGACTCAAACTTACCGCTCTCTCCCACACTGGCAAGGCTTTATGAGAGAAAACTGTAGCTAAATTTTGTTTTTTAATTTTATCAATTAACCATCTGCTCCATAGCAATATAATTTAATAGCCAATTGAGATTGTGCTATGTCAGTAGTAGCATGTTCATGGCTCAAATGTAACTTTCTCTCCGACACTGGCATGTCTTTAACAGAGAAAACTGTCGCTAAATTTTGTTTTTTAATTTTATCTGTTAATCATGTATTCAACAACAACAACAACAACAATTATGTTTAACAACATAATTTAATAACTGCTCGAGCGTATCTCACCTAGCCTGGTCCTTATCAGCTCCGCCCGCCTGTATCTCAGACTCCACCCAGTCCTCCACAAGCTCCGCCTCTTCTTCTAGTCTCATTCTCTCCTCCTCATTGCCAAACTGTTCGTTCACTCCTGGGCCGCGGTCCACACGAGAAGCTTGATAGCGCGGTGCCGAGACACATGCTGAAGAACAAATAGGATGTTGCTGGTTCACGGCAGGAACAAATGAATGGGAAAACAATCTCAGAGCAGTTAAACTGGAAACACGCAGCATTGCTTTGTCTGAAATATACATATTTGAATAAGATAATATTGTGAGAATTTAGAATTAAAAAGGTTAAGAGTTTGGCAACAGTAGCTGTCGCTAAACACAAATCATTGAAAATAAACTTAAACATTCATCGATTGATTGACAGTGGGATTAGCGCACTTGGTTTAGTTGCGCGTCAATTATCGAAGTTAACTAGACGGCAGGTTAGCCTGTAATCATTGAAAATTTACTGATATACTACAGACAATAATACAAAATATCATGAGATTTTATTACTTAAAAAATACACAAAAATAGAAGCCCAGAAAAAACAGAGCCTAGGATTTCAACCCAGCACATAGTGAATATTAATGAACGCTAGGAGCATTCAGTCATCAATCTAATTAAATTATATAATCACTTAAAGTCTATATTAGGATTTATTATATTACATAGTCATTATTAGCTAATATTAACACAGTTAATCAGTTCCTTAAATTTAGTGAATTATCTACTAATACGTAAGTAAGTATTTCCAATCGGTTGACATTAGTATTGTATGGTTCAAAACATTTTCATTATAATTTTAACTATTTTTACCTAAATAATAATCATAATAGTAATAATAATAGGAGAAGAAGCTACTACCACCGCCTTATCTAGTCGCTTGGAGGATGTCAAACGTACAGCATCGCGCTTGAAGTCGCTAACCGCTCATGATGCTTTGACAATCCTTCGCTTTTCATTAAGTGCACCTAAACTTATGCACATTCTGTGCTCTAGTCCGATTTTCTCTAATCCGCGGCTTTTAGACTACAACGAGGCTCTTAGGCTGTGCTTGTGCGCCGTAATCAACGCAGATATGTCTGATTTGCAGCGGCAGCAAGCCAGTCTACCGGTGAGCAAGGGTGGTCTTGGAATTTGTCTTGTTTCCCATATCGCGCCTTCAGCCTTCTTGGCATCAGCGATGGAAACGAGGCAGTTGCAAGACGCCATCCTACATAAGTGCTCCCTTTCTGCCGATAGATCCATTGACGTTGCGTTGTCAGTTTGGTCCAAAAGCCTCACCTCCAGTGCTCCACCTTCTACCTCAGTCAGTAACCAGAAATCATGGGACCGTCCTATAGTGGATGGGATTTATAACAGTCTGTTAGAATTCCAGTCCAATGCAGTAGACAGAGCACACTCCTAGATGTATCAACCAAAAGAAGCAGCGACTGGCTTCACGCTCTCCCTGTTGCTTCTTGTGGGCTTGTTTTAGACAATGAGGCGATTCGAGTAGCCGTTAGTTTCCGTTTAGGGGCGAAAACTTGCGAGCCTCACATGTGCCCCTGCGGTCATGAAGTCGACGCTTTAGGTCTCCACGGCCTCTCCTGCAAACGAAGCTCAGGTAGAATGTCTCGCCATCACAATTTAAATGACTTAATATGGCGAGCACTTTCAAGAGCAGGCATCCCTTCCTCTAAGGAACCAAGTGGATTGTCCAGACCAGACAGCAAGCGTCCGGACGGCATGACTTTAGTGCCCTCATGCAATAGTAAATGTGCCGTATGGAACGTCACGGTCATTGACACTATGGCAAACTCCTACCTGAATACGACTTCAGTCACAGCCGGTGGAGCTGCTGTTCATGCCGCCTCTAGGAAGTTGGACAAATACCGTGATCTGTCCTCAGGATATGAAGTTGTTCCGGTGGCCATTGAAACCATGGGCCCGATGAATCCCGAAGGAGTTGACTTTATTAATGGCATAGGCAGACTTATCACAGAGCAAACCGGCGATAAGCGAGAGACATCTTTCTTTGGCAAAGGCTTTCCATGACTTTGCAAAGATTTCATGCAGTCTGCTTCAACAATTCTTTTAAGCCGATTGATGACCTCGAGTAGCTGGGCGGTGATTCTGCATGTATTGCTTGAATCGTTTTTATCAAACCCCAGTTTCTTTACACCGGGGTAAATTTTAAAAAAATTAATAATAATAATAATAAAAATAACAACCTCCGACAATTTCTATAGCATTACATTATAAATGAATGACCTTACATACATTAATACTGAATTCCATGGATCTGCCAGATATTAGACCAATAATGTATTTTTACTAAATCATCTCTGATACATAACCTCATAAGAATTATAGGAATTGTTACCAAATTTTTCCATTTTGGAATTGTCTGAATATATCTTAAATTTAGATAGAATTTCATCATCTATATATATATATATATATATATATATATAACAATAACAACAACAACAACAATTAGAGTGCTACAGTCATCAATGACAACATCGAGCACAAATTGAGACAAAATCAAGCCGGCGAGCAAAAAAAGAAGGTCCAAAAACGATGCAAATTCCAAAATCCAGAAATTCAATCCAAAGTAAAAAAAAAAAATATATATATATATTATATATACAGACATATATATATACATATATATATATATATATATATATATATATATATATATATATATATATTCTAATAATAGAGAGCCCAGAACGGATCCGTGCGGCACATCACTTTTAACATTAGCTCATTCAGAAAACTCCCCCTCTATGCACACTCTTTGTCTTGTCTGAGGTTAAAGATTGAGGGTTTAAGTGTAGGCAAGTGTGTGTAGCATATGACGCTTGTTCTCAGTGATGGCTATAATCTAAGAACACTAGGCTCTTCGTTCATATAATATTGAAATATAAAATAATATTTTAGCCACTTTAACATGTGCTATTAAAAGTAATAGATATCAACATAGATGATCATTTCACCATAATGTGAGGTATTAATATTATAAATTTATTATCAATATTACATTTATTACTCACAATAGTGCTCTATGTCGTTATTGAAGACAGCAGAACTCTAAAAATTTTGTAATATTACGTTACTTGTTCAGTTTGTTTACAATTTTATAAACTTTGTTTACATGTAGAGCGGAACTACTAACACGAAAAAAATTAAAAGGAAACAGATGACATGTGATCATCCGCGATGACATTAAAAACATTTCTCATAAACTGTAACTTTGTAAACTTTAAATATTGAACGTAAAGGATAGTAATAATTTTTCAGTGGTTCTCTGTTACAGATATTGTTTTACATTAACTAAATATTTAAAACTGCTAAAACTAGTGCACTGCGAGAATCACTGGAGCATGTGTGTAACTCTTTCAAAAACTTCATTTGTTTATTTTTAACTTAACTTAACTTAACATAATTATACTGGTTAAGGAGGTCACAAAGACCTGTAACACCAGTATTAGCTATAATTTCATACCTCTAAACATAGAGACCAGACCGTAAAGGGGAAAAAAAGATACAAACCTTGACAAGTTGATAGGCTTCAAAAGAAGAACATTAGAAAAAAAACTAAACACTTACCAACAAACCACACGCACACATGACCAGCTCAAGTATAAACTTACACACAGGTATACAACTATGCAAAAATACACATACATACATACATGCACCCATGCATGTTCACATACATGTACATGCATACACACCAACACACATATTTGCACATAATATTATACACATACAAAAATACATACAGGCACTCAAATACTTACATACATACATATACATACATTCATATATCCAAACATACCTCACATCCATATATAAATACAGATACACACATAAATATGCACATATATACATACGTATACATACATACACATGCACGCACATACATACAATGTACATACATACACACATATACATATATATATACACACATACATTCACATATGTACATATATACACATATATACACATATATATACATGTACACACATATGTAAACACATACACATATACATATATACATACACATAAATATATACACACATACACAATTAGGCCTACACATACACCTACATATATAAATATAGAATACACTCACTTGTATATACACACATCGACCTTACAGACAAAAATATGCAAGCATGCATATAACTATACACTAGGCATATCAACAATTCGCAAAATATAGTCATACATTACATTACATACATGCATATATGCAGAAACATACGTACATAGACATACATACATGTGTACAGACATACCCATACCTACACATACACACACATACAAGCCCTACCCACACTCATGAATACCTAGAAAACAAATACCATCATGTGGTGTGCAACTAATCAGCCTATCTACACAAAACAAACAATTTATCAATTCAATGTATTTCTTTCCAATACTTATCTAGCCTATTCTTAAAAGCATTCACTGAGTCTGCCTTTACTACATACTGAGGTAACACGTTCCATATATTGACAACTCTCTGACTGAAAGTTTCTTCTAACCTCTACTCTGGATCTAACCTTTATTATTTTGAATGTATGTCCTCTAGTTCTAGCATAATCAGATAATTTGAAAAATTCTCCACATTCGATATTGTCAAATTTTTTAATTATTTTAAACACTTGAATTAAATCCCCTCTGGTATGTCATTAATCGTGTGGAAATTTATTGGTGAAGTGGGTCCCCTTTGGTTTCCTCAAATCCTGCCTTGATCGCTTCGAGATCTTACGTGAAGTAGGCTACTTGATTGTGGTGGGAAGTTTGCGGTTCCCACCGCAATAAAGTAGGCCTTAAAGTTAAAAAATCGCCCACTTTATTTGCACCGTTTTTGGACCTTCTTTTTGCTCTCCGGCTTGATTTTGTCTCAATAGTGCTCGATGTTGTCATTGATGACTGTAGCACTCTAATTGTTATTATTATTATTCCCCTGTTACTATTTATCTGTATTATTATTATTATTATTATTATTATTATTATTATTATTATTTATCTGTAGAGATGGTGACTGCAAAACAAGATTTTTGTATTATATTATTTATGCCATCGAAGATTAGTACACAATTGTTGAATATCTTTTTATCAAGATCGCCTTCAATGAAAAATCTACGACTGAAACGCAGTAGGACTTTTCCAATATGTAGGCCTATGTTAAAGAGCGGAAAGCAACATCTACCTGTCTGTTTATGTCCAACAGAGAAGTGCCCGACCATAGTCGAGTTCAGTGGTTGCAGGTCAACTACTGGTAGTGGTCGGCTATACATGTAGATAGCTTAGAGCATTATAAACAGTGACAAATACGTCATATTGTCAAGCAAATGATTTTAACCTAAGATATTGTAAGTTTTTCTAATAGGAATGCAACAATGATGCACGACGGTCGACGGAGCTCCTTGTCATAAGTCTCGCAAGGTGCAGGATTACCTAGACGAGACTGGACTCGAGACGTTACCATGGACTGGAAACAGTCGAGAATGAATACCATTGAAAGGTTTTGGTCTATATTAAGTGACAGAGTCAGTTTTGCCCAATTTACAACTTACAGGTGACTTCAAGAGAGGCGATTTCAAGTCTAGAACAATGTGCAATTAATATATAATTATACCCCTCAAGCATTACCCTCAGATCATGCCAGGGAAAGTACAAGCACTGATCGGTGCTGAAGGTGGCTAAACTAAATCTGAAATGACTCTAATTACTATTTATTTTCACTCAATAACAATTGTTACGGCGTATAGTTGTATACAATAAAATAATCACAAATTTATCTAAAATGTGAGAAGTTTTCAGTTTGCCTACTTTTCATTGTTCACTACTAATCGCTAGACCTATAGGTATCTTATCATCATCATCATCGTCATCATCATCATCATCATCAACATCATCATAATCGTCATCATCACCATCAACATCATCTTCATCAACATCATAATCAGCATCATCATCTGAATCCCAGTTTAGCTGTGATCGGGATTCGGAAAACTATATTTATCTTATACTGATACCAAATATCACGCGTTCCTATTATCCGTAGATGAGGTCTCATAGTTTAGGTCACCTTCCAGCAACGAAGTTCAATCAGCCAGTACGACGACGGATTCGGAAAGAGAATCTATGTCTCGTATGTCCCATGTAGCACACCAGGCGTCACCATCAGGGCCTTCACTGTTCACTGACAAGAAGCTATTTTTGCACACGAGGCAGATTCCTCTTGAGGTCATGCTTAATGAGGTTTCCTTGCCTAATCGTCGGTAACTGTGGCGACATTAAAGAGGCGACGACATCGGAGCACACAGTACCGTTTATCTGCCTGTCTCGAACAGTGCTCAAGTACTCGAGGTGTTCTTTAGGATGATGGTTAGACAGATGCTGCATGAGATTGGTAGTATTGCCGCAGTAGTTGAAGGCAGAGCGAGTGCAGCCCTCTATCAGACAGTAGACAGTACGTACTGCGCCTCCCTCGTCCATTATAGTCTTTCCATCACGTGATAGCAAGGCAAAGTACTTCCACAGCAGAAGGTTCTTCGCCTTCCGTGGTCTGATGTAACTGAAGGTTTCCGCGATTACGGCCGGGCTAAACATAGCAGAAACAATAGCAAGATTTAGAAGAGCAGGTGATGACGTGAGACCTTTGACCTACAGGTAGGCTACGTGGCCTACAGCTCGATTGATATGAAGAGCGAACGAAGAAGTAAGCAGTGCACAATGAGATATAATAGAATTGCAACAACAATAAATAACAATCAATAATAAAATAGATTAAAGATATAAAAAAATTAAAAGGTTTTGCAAAATCTTTAGTTCAAATTGTTTAAATGTTTCCCGACAACAAAGAAAATACTTTATTAGAGACTTTCTAAAGTTAATATAGTTCACAACTCTTTCCTAATCCACGTAATCTGTTGGAGGTCGAGAGACCTCGACTAGATAACAAGTATTAACTGAAGATGGTGAGAGTAGTTCTTTTCATTCTTCATCAGTTGAAGATGAAGATCCTACAACTGATCAGTCCACACAGAAGTAGTAGTAGTATGCACTTCTGCGCACCGATGTGCGCAAGCAACACTTGCAATCGTATATACGGGAAAAAGAAGGCAACACACGAGTCCCAATCCACTCAAGTGTTACTGGATGTCTTAAGTGAGGTCACTAAAATTCAACTCCGTCGTCTACTTTAACTGTAGTTGACGTCAGTCACAGTGGTCTCCAGATCCAGATCAGAGGGTACCCCAGTAAATAACCTCTTGCCCCTTCACGGTACCTCACTCCCGGGCGATGAATCTCCCTCGCATATGAACGTGTTTTATGTAAAGACCCTGTCAGTCCTACCACGCTAACTATAGCCTGCGCCCGTGCTGTGTCGAGTCTGGCTAAAACCATCAGGGTTATCACCACTAGTTGACATTTGTTCAAGTTGACTACTTTTCTTTACGTTAGCATCATTTCTCCACTCGTATTCGCTCTGATACTTATTACGATAATAGTCCTGACTCTCGTTAGGGTGATTCTTAGCCAGATGTCGCACAAGATTCGTCGTGTTGCCGCAGTAAGCGAATGCAGATCGACTGCAGCCGTCAATGAGACAGTGAACTGTGCGCACTGAACTGCCCTCATCCCACGCCGTTACCCCGTTCAGAGACTTGAACGCAAAATACTTCCAAAGGTTGAGGTTCTTAGCGTTAGGAGGCTGGATATAAGTGAAGTCTTCACTGAATGCGCTGCACACACGTACAGACAGGTCGTTATCAACAAGTGTATAGAGCGTAACAAATGATCATATGTTTCAATAGTGAGGCACTGAATAAAGACGTTATTCAAATATTTTATGGTTTAATATTCAACTTGAATTATTAAGGAAACGCAGTGACAATCTGATACAATATTAATTATTCAATATCAATATTGCCAACATCGTGTACTATTCAGTTGTTTGAGAAAGTAATCAACTAAGCTATATCCATAAAATGTAATGTTTAGCGCCATACCATCATACCATCATACCATTTCCATACCATCAGAGACGGCCAGGCGTGGCTTTGAAATCATGACTCACTGTTTATCAGGCTAGAGTCTAAATAAATCTATAACCTGCCGTCTCTAACAAAAACCTAACTACGCCCTAAGCCTGGATGCCCCTCTATTATATTTCAGCCCCTCTCACTCTATGACTCTCTGTCTAATTTTATTTCTACATGCTTAATGATCCATGTTAGAATGCTGATAAAGAAGACTACATAAATAGGGACCTACCTCAGCTGTAGGCTACATTAGAAAATATTGAAAGCAAATTTAGGAAATTTCTCAACAGTCAACAAAACATACTAAAAAATACTCATATTGCCATATGATTATTTTTTAAATTTGCCAGAACTGATTTAAACCAAACTGTTCATTGCACGCTAAATGAGAAATTAATTATCAATTCATTAGCAACGATTAAATTCATTACAACATTTGAAAATGCCCCAGTAGACATCAGCGAGTCAAAAAAGAGAAAAAATGTGTTAATTATAAATTAAATTATAGGCCAACTTGCATTAATAAAAATATAAAACAGTACAGAGTAATACTGAAGTACAACAATTTTAGCCTTATATCGTATATCTGGAATTCAGGTCTTCAATATTTCTCAAACAACATTCACAGAACTTTAATAAAAACACACACCGCTAAGTGGCGCACAATGTTAGAGTATATAATAATAATATAGTGATAATGTAAACAAGGCCTAATGACAGGTAACTGCTTTCAGCTTAAATCTCTTAAATGTTCAAAGTTTGGCTACAGAAGAACTGCTAATTTAAAACCGTTAAAGTGTCCAACAGTTAGATTAGCTCAATTATCTAATTAAAATGCGTGTAAATATTTTCAAATTTTATTGCTACCGAAAACGTAATTATTATCATATACACAAGTGTGATCAAATTCTGGACTCAATGAGTCTAAGGAAAGTTTCTTATCTTTCTCCACTTCTATCACTTTATGAACTTGACCTACATCTATTTTCAATTGTCATAACTGCTATTATTTAACACACTTCTGCTTCCTTGAGTAGTCCAGTGGTGATGCCAGTCATAGTTCTCCTTCGTAAACAGGCCATGAGGATCCAGGACCACATCCATGGTGCCCGTGCTCCAGTATATAACCTTATACTTCTGCAGCCCCATCTGGTGTCTGTGCTCCAGTATATAACCCCATACTTCTGCAGCCCCACCTGGTGACTGTGCTCCAGTATATAACCCCATACTTCTGTAGCCCCACCTGGTGACTGTGCTCCAGTATATAACCCCACACTTCTGCAGCCCCACCTGGTGTCTGTGCTCCAGTATATAACATATACTTCTGCAGCCCAACCTGGTGTCTGTGCTCCAGTATATAATCCCATACCTCAGCAGCCCCACCTGGTGCCTGTGCTCTAGTATATAATCCCATACTTCTGCAGCACCATCTGGTGCCTGTGCTCCAGTATATAATCCCATACCTCAGCAGCCCCACCTGGTAAACGGGTGTTAAGCCTCACTCTCGGTACTTACTTTAAGATAGAATCTTTAAGGCCTTAATCAAGCTCTTCAAACTACAGCTCGTGTCTCGGCTGAGCCCTTTCTTGCAGGAATCCCAGGTGTCGCTAGCAGCTGACATAATGTGTCTATTCAAGGCTCTGACTCTTACTGAGACAATACTCGAGATTATAATGTGTCTATTCAAGGCTCTGACTCTTACTGAGACAATACTCGAGATTATAATGTGTCTATTCAAGGCTCTGACTCTTACTGAGACAATACTCGATATTCTCGGCAGGATGATGTATAGCCAGATGTCGCACAAGATTCGTCGTGTTACCGCAGTAAGCGAATGCAGATCGACTGCAGCCGTCGATGAGACAGTGAACTGTGCGCACTGAACTGCCCTCATCCCACGCCGTTACCCCGTTCAGAGACTTGAACGCAAAATATTTCCACAGGTTGAGGTTCTTAGCGTTAGGAGGCTGGATGTACGTGAAGTCTTCACTGAGTGCGCTACACACACGTACAGACAGGTCGTTAACAATAAGTGTATAGGGCGCAAGAAATGTAGAAGACCGTGGATGGTCTGAGTCATTTTTAGCAAATACTATTAGATTAATATTTTCCAGAATTTCAATTTTTTAATACTTAAGACGATTAAAACCATATACTAGTGCTATATATATTCTGAGTCCAGATTCTAGCTAAGCTGGGATTCTAGGGAAGATGATAATGATGACTAATCAACATGATCATCACCTCATAACCTCTCCAATTTTTGTAAGTATATGCATGCAAGTAATACAAAGCTTTTCCAAACAATATTTAACGGCTGTTTCTGTACCAAAAGTGTGCTGACAGAGGCAATCGGACAAACTTTAAGAACTATGATCTCTTCATAGTAGAACATACAACCACGCTACCAACGGGATCACTCGCAGGTATCTAAAAATAAGCTCCATAATATTAGTTTTCTATTCTTTACGCTATTTAAAATCCTAATTAGTCAATAATGACTTAATCTACAAACCTACCAGTCAGTATAATAAAATATGTCTACTTAAGACAAGAGTTTCTTAAAGATGTTTCATATATTTGAGATGATTGAAAATTCATACAAAATGATGTAACAATTAATAAATTGTATGGGATAGCCATTTGAATCATTGCAACTATTTTTAATTAGTATTAGTACATTAGTACGCCTATATAATAATAAAGACGCATGTCACACAGCTTATGGAATTGAATGAGAAACTTATTAATCACATATCAGTGGCATATTATATTCAACATATTAGCAAGCAATGGGGGCAGTTACAAATACATTACATTTATGACACAATTTTATAATAGTAACATACGGTAAGCAGTTGCGCCAAAAATATTACATTTAATTTCGAGGTAAAAAATACTCGTAAATTAAAGAGCAGTTGAATAGCAAAGAAACGGACATATAAAAAACTTTCAGCTTTAGGTTCCCTAAACTATATATGGGCTTAGGTTATTTCGTAGAGTGGAATCTTGCGAAATAGGCAGTGGCGATACAGGAGATTAGAGAGTTAAATCTAGTGCCTCTACTGCATGTTAAAAACTTTCAATTTCAGAGAATTTTGTGCATAAGGATAACGTTATTTTAGGTATAGCCATTAATTTCTGTTTAAAAGTGTAGTGAAAATGTTTTAGAAAGAAAAGTAGTGAATAAAATATCCAATATAGCAAACATCTTCCTAAATAGCCTAGTAATAATATTGCATGTATCTTCTACTAAACAAACAAGTCAATGATGATTTATTGGTATCTTTATCTCACTCCGTGTTGTATCAAGGTAATTAACAGAAATATCAAATATAACAGTTAATCAAATATAAATATATATACCAGTGTTCGTGAAGAACACTATTTCTGACTGCCTAATGACTGTTTAAAAATCAATATATATATTACGATTTTCGTACTAGTTAGTCAACAACTTAGAAAATTTATTCAATTATAAAGTATAAATGAGCGATACGAATAACTAGCCCTCAATATTTAAGGTTTGCAGTGAAGATGTATAGATATTTTAGTGTACTAGTCTGTTATCTCTCTTAGCATCAAACTATCAAGATCCCTCCCATAGACTTTAAAAAAATGAGTCAGAGGTCCTATCCATCAAAATGGTACTATATTCGCAGCACATTAAAGGTAACTTTAGTATCATCATCATGACTATCTACAGGACAATCACAATAAGTCAAATTGTTCTTCTTCTGACCTTCTCAACGTTAGTCACAAAAGCTCACAAATAATAATAACAGTTTATTAGCAACCACTGATCAACTCCATTGAAGAAAGGCACTCGTTCGAAAGCTCATATGTGTTGATCTGACCAAGATGGCTTCCTTCAAATTATTCACCCATATGTATGTCGGCAGAAATTCCGTCAACGGAATGTCTCAGCTGAGTTCTATAGTCTCTTCTCTTGCTGATCTTTTCGCACTCGATATCAAAAGAAGCCAGACAATTCGGGTGCTTCACCTGTACATTACAACATGGCAGACAATGTAATCAATACAAGCAGAAATGATTAAGATTTTCATGTTTCCAGCCTTAGGACGAACTCCAAAATAAAACACAACATTACATTTACTAGGTAATTTTAATACAACATATTATAAGCAGTCAAAAACTGTTATTACATTTTAATTTGAAATAAAATAATTTCAATTTTTAAAAAAGCATTTGAATAGTAAAGACATAACCAAAACTTTCAGATTTAGCTTTTCTAAACTAGGGGCTTAGGTTTATTTCATAGAGTGAAGTCTTGTGCAATGGAGGCGGCGACAGAGCGAGAGATTACAGCGTTAAATCTAGTGCTTTTACAGTATCTTAAAAACTTTCTCTCAATTTCACAGAAATTTGTACTTTAAGATAACGTAATTTTAAATATAACAGATAGTTTCTGTTCTCTACTGTATAGTGAAAATATCATAGTTAGAAAAGAACTAGTTATGATAAAACAAAAAAGAGAAATAGAACAGAAAAAAGAATAGAATTAGGTAGTACAGTAGAAGAGATGGAGAGAAATATCATGGTACCTGAATGCAAGAGAGAGAAATCTCGTCTCATATGAATGAGAGAGAGTGTGAGAGAGGGAGAGAGAGGGTGAGAGAGAGAGAGAGAGAAATCTCGTCTCATATGAATGAGAGAGAGAGAGAGTGAGAGAGATAGAGGGTGAGAGAGAGAGACATCTCGACTTACTTGAATGTGTTTTCTGAGGTTGAACTTTGACTTGTCGTGACACGAGAGAGGTTTGACGATGGAGTAGAGAGAACAGATCTTACAGAGGAACCTGGAGTTACCCGGAGTCTTTCCAGGTCCCATGTAGCAGAAGAATTCCTCCGGTATGATCTCTAACAGCTAAACATCCGAAACAGCATAAAACAATACAATGCAATATACGTTACAATACCTACAATGTAGCATCTTTCTATATGATAACTACAGTACACTATCATACAATAAATACAATACAATAAAGTGCACTACATACAATACAATAAAGTACAGTACTACAATATTTACAAATCAATCATACAGTACGATATGATACAAAACAGTGCAGTAAAATATAATACAATACAGATAAATATCACGCACTATAATACATTGCATTAAAATTACATATAGCAATGTAGTATAGGCCTTGTTTACGTTACAGTTTTCTCTTTATTTGATCATTCAGTATTAAAGCACTACTGTGTGACTTAAAACAAAATATATTTACGCGCATTTTAATCAGATAATTGAGCTAATCTAAATGTTTGACACTTTAACGGTTTTAAACTAGCAGTTCTTCCCTAGCCAAACTTTGAACATTTAAGATATTTAAGCTGAAAGCAGTTACCTGTCGGTAGACCTTGTTTACGTTATGTTAATATTCTATAGTGCAACATTATGCGCCATTTAGCGGTATTTGTTTTTCTTAAAATTCTGTGAATGTTGTAGAGAAATATTGAACACTTGAATTCCAGATATAGGCTACGATATCAGGTTCAAATTGTTCTACTTCAGTATTACTCTGTACTGTTTTATGCGTTTGTCTTAGACGATCAAGTTTGTTGCACACTGGTCTCATAAGCAGGTGAGCATTGGTTCAACTCTAAGCCAGATTTTGTCTCCAACAATATCACTTGGATATTTAAATTAGCTTTAATTCTCTCTCGCTCTCCGTGTACTGCCTACTGGATGGTCCATGGTATACAACGCTTAACAGCTAGCTAACTATTAAGAAATACAATACAATAGGTAGCTTTAATTACGAAAGGATAATTTGAAAAATCCCCAACTATTGAAACCACTGGGTCTCAATCTACAGTTATGTCATCTGCATCAAAGCCAATATCATCTGCATTAAAGCCATTTACAGGTCCAAGGCTCAAGTTCCTACACGCAATCTGCTCATCTCTCTAAGGAGCACAGCATAAATCAACAATATTACTACAACAATGGTCCTTTACTGTAGTTATGAGCAGCGAAAATTTAAACCTTTTTCAGTATCTGCAATGCAGCTGACTTTATTTGCTGGTCTACTCTCAAGTTGCTTGATGCAACATAAAATATGTACAATAAATAAGCCAATATTAGCTTAAACCTGTGGGATTGTCGGTAAGCTATCCAACTGTGGATCAGAATGTACGGGGTTCAAATCCTGGGGTATCCCATCACTGACATCACTTTCAAACGATAAAACTGACGCTGACATCGGATTTACATCTCTTAGATTAGTAGACGAAGCAGCGGAAGGCATAGGGGGCCCACCTCGTCATAAGCTGAATCCCCCAAGAATAATGGTAGGTCTATATGAAAAGAAATGTTATAGATAATTTAAATATCCACTTGTATTTGGACGTGAAGAAAGAACGGGAGATAGAGATGAGTGGAGGCGTTATATACCATGGACCTGCCAGTAGGCAGTTCACTACGACAGAGAGAGAGAAATATTAGTAGTAAAAGAGCGTACAGATGATCAAACCTTCTGACATCTATGTTGCTGCAACAAGTCTTCGTCTGCTGCCACCTGGTGTATGTCTAGTTCACCCGCTTGCCACGCCGCTACGTCATCTAATCTCACGTGACCTTCCAATCTACGTCGATACGCAAACCTCTCGCCACTTACACTGCATGTAAACTTCTGCAGCCTAGCAGCTCTGTAAGAAACGTTACTATTGGTTACCTACTGCAGCAACTGATGTATTACTATAAATGTATATAATTTTACCATCCTATATAAATCTTTTTTATTTAAGAACTGGTAAATTATACTGATAGAAGCACTTTTCCTTACCATCTCGGCGTCTAGCTAGATAGAGCAATCCTCTCACTTGGGACTTATTGAATAGTATTGGACTTGTTTTAATTAATTGCATCATTGATTATGTTTGTTGTAAGCTTGTACTTTTATTTCTCTTTTTGTTCACTTTGTATGTATGCGGCTTTACACTGATGTTGTTGCCGAATAAACATATATGTATACTCTCTCTCACTATTCTACTGTCTGCAATTTATACTATGTAATGATACAGGCGTAGAGTTTGGCATTACAGATGCTTTTTTTTGTAATATTTCACATTTAACTTTGTATCACTAATATGAGATTGGAAATACGCCTAAAGGACAAGAATAGGGCTATGACTTTACAGTCAATAAAGATGACCTAGCAGAAAGCGTTTCTAATTTGCTATGTACAAAGCTGCAAAATATTAATGTATTCAACATTTATAATCCCAAATTCAATAAAAATCTTCAAGATCCAAGACTTAGAAATTTTCCAGAATACTATCTCATAAAATGTTTCTCATTTTCTTACAATGGGCATATAATACAATGGCATGAGACTATCAACACGACTTAGAGCTTTGCTAACACTTAACACTCATTCTACTGAACTTTATTTTTACCCATACTCAAGAGTTATGATTAAGTAAAATACTTCTAGATGTCGCATGAAACTAGTCCAAAGCACAAATTACTATATACAATTCTGTGCTAACCCTATACAAGTTCTATAATTCTCAAAACTCTTTAGCAGAACATAAAGTACTACAGGATATAATTAAATGTAATACAGGATATAATAAAATGTCAGACATTTTATAATAATATCAGATTAGTAGAATATTAATGTAAAGTCTTCTGCTATATGCTTCTTCTAAACTACACTTCGATTAATTCTCTTTATAATATTATCATATCAAGCAGATTTCTCTTTGTTTAATGCACTGAATGCTTCCCTGATCTGTCTTCTGAAATATTAACTTTTGCAATAAACTCTCTCTTCTGCAATTGATAAATATATTTTAAAACAATATTTCATTCAGTCTTCTAACAATTTCTTAGCAGTATTTATAACATGTCGTTCAACTTTAAAATGATTAGCTAATCCTTTTAAAGAAATTACTCTAGACAGAGCAAAGCTCCTAAAATTCTCTTCTAATATAAGTTAAGCAGCAAGCAAACATTTTCTATATATAGCCTAACTTGTTCAGAATTTTCTACTTGAGATATTATAAATACTGCTTACATATTCTCTAAGGATAATTATCCTGCAGCTCTGAGCATATTACAACAAGTCGCACATACAAATACTATATGTATACACATATACATATACATATATATATATATATATATATATACCAGTTGCATTTGCAGTGTTATTTCAGCATCATATTCTGTGTATTGTATGACATGACGCTAGACTTTACTGATCTTATATTACGATTAAATTTCCACCATTCAGCTATATCCAGTATCACGAGAAACTGTTGACTGGGTAACAACTACGTAACTCATATATCTATCTAAATCCCACCAAGCCTTTCACAGAAGGACAGTTCTTTCTAATTTACAAATATTCAGATAACATCTGTTGTTCCTGACACGTTAGACTTTTACTACGCTGATATTCTTCGTTTTCCTTGGGATGATGTCTGAGGAGGTGCCTGGAGAGGTCGGTGGTGTTGCCGCGGTGGAGGAAGGAGGAACGGTGACAGCCCTCCACGAGACAGTAGACGGTGGGAAGTGGATTCCCTTCGTTCCACACGGTCGCTCCGTCGATGGACTTGAAGGCAAAATATTTCCAGAGACTACGATTCTTAGCGTTGGGCAGGTGAATGTACGTGACCGAGGTTTCACTGATGATCCATGTCAAATAAACGATAAAAAGTTCTGTTACTGGATTGTATTACCTCGCTAGGTCTAATTACGACACTTCGCAAAAGTCATTTAGCTTAAATATATCTGTCACAGAGCAAAACTACACAACATAATCACACTCGTCTTACTTCTCTGTTCACGTTACGATACACTGGACGGTAATTTATAACATAGAGGTGATATAGTACACGCTGGTGCATAGCCTACTAGAAAATTACCACAAATCAGTTCACAAAATCACAAATCATACAATGAACTCTGCAGCTGCTGTTTGCCTATCAAATAGAAATCAGATGAATGTATGCAGAAACTGACTTTCAATCAGGAAATGTTTGGCTCAAGCAGATAATTTAAGTTTTCGGTAGCAGCTAAACAGCCAATTCTCGAATCAGTTGCAGCTCCAGGAAGGAACTTCATATCCAATTCGTACTAAGTCACTGCACATGGATCTTCATTTAAGCGAACTTTACAAATAAAAATAGTTTATTATCTATGCCAGTCTATATATGCCAGCGTAGAATCAGGTTCCTACCACTGGCATATAACAACCTGTAGATTATACCTGTAGACTATGCTTCAAAACAAATATAATTTTCCCTTTCAATGCCGTGACAGCCGTGTTATGAGTTTGGAACAGTTTAGTCTAAGTGATCACTACAGACCTCAGCTGCTCTATCTTCATCATTTTCTACTCTCTCATCATCATCCTCTACTCTCTCATCATCATCATCCTCTACTCTCTCATCATCATCATCCTCTACTCTCTCATCATCATCCTCTACTCTCTCATCATCATCATCCTCTACTCTCTCATCATCATCCTCTATTCTCTCATCATCATCCTCTACTCGTTCATCATCAGCCGGCAGATATTATAAAAGTGCAAGCCACCGCATGTAAGTGTACCCTTCAAAGCACATAATCTTGCAAATGAAAATCTCATAACTGGAAAACCTCTAGCAAAGCTAAAGTTACTACTACAACTGAACCAGTGGCACATCGGCTAAACGACTAGCAGAGAACTACAAGTCCCAATCCCAGCAGCTCATCCTAGATCAGCACTGGAATCATACGAGACAGAATTTGACTTCTTTCTCAAAGAAATAAAGAAGTCAATAAATGGAGTCAATAAACATCTGCAATATTACAAGTACCGATAAAAAGCTAATGTTAACGTCAGTTTCCTCACTCGAAAGCGATGTCGGTGACAGGCGAGCCCAGGATTTGAACCCCACACATACTTATCCGCGGTCGAGTGTCTTACCAACATCGCCACTAGCTCCAGCCGCGATCTAAGTATTAATAATTTAGTATAGCTGCAGACTTACCTTGGTGGTTGAGGTGGCTCCTGTTTAATGAAGTTCTGATCACCGGAAAATTCCACAGGTTCCTCTTTCACGTTTACTCCAGATCCTGACATAGCAACAGAAGCATCGTACTCCAACGGATCATAGACGTTGGAAAGATCAAACTCTGAATGTTCTGGGTTCTCGTACTCCTCACAGTGGTCTGATGATAGCGGTACTCTAACATATTGTAATAAATACCACAATAAATTATAATATTATAATATATTATCTTATAATATATTATTAACACATTGTAAATTTATAATAAATAGAAATCACAATAAATCAGGTGGACTATAAAATATATGAAAGTCAAAAAGACCATGAATTATTAAAAAGAATTTTTAAAAGACTCTTAATATGTGTATATTTTGCATGATCCTTCCAGTAAATTCTTCGCTATGATCTATGATCTATTTTAATGTATCTCTCGGATTCTAGTAATTAAGCTATATATTAATGGTGATGGTGTTTTGGTTTTGTGATGCTTTTCATTATGCGTATATTATTGTATATTTATTGTATATTGCTTGTTAATTGTTGATGCGTTTGCATGGTATGCTCTATTAAACAATGAAGATATAGATTCAAGAAGCTATTAAAAATCAAGACATAGATTCTAGAAGTTCTGATAGGGCATTCATAAGCATATTAATTTGAGAAGATAAACAGAAATTAAATAAAACCGAAAGAAAAGTGTAAGAAATAAAAGAAAGAGAGAGAGAGCAAAAGAGAGATCAAGAAATGCTAGCCAAACATTATATATCATATATTGACGGAAAATTGAAGCTCTGACAGTGAAGCAATTCGGGAAAATAAACCATTTAATTTAAAACTAGTGGCATAAACAGAATTAAATAATTGAGTAGTCGAGCTTCAATAAACCTTTTCTTTCGTTGACTGGGCGTGGCTTCAGACAACGGACCACTACAGCTTCTCTTTACTGCCTGACTCGCACACCCGTCTAAGGACACATTCGCTTGCTGCATAGTTGAGAGAAATGCTCTATACGCCACATTACTTTCGCTTTCATTTCCGCTAAAGTTCAGATGTTCTGAGGACGGCTCGGTCGTATCGGAAGAAAATCTGGTCGAGATTAAATCAGGAAAACTGGCAGAGGTATGGGTTTCGTAGGACGAATGTAATGCGCTAGCAGATGGGGAAAAGTGAGCAGATTTGCAAGTTAATTTTCTTTTAGCGACATTTGTAGAGTCAGTAGGATGGTTTGTAATACTTGTAGCTGACAGTTTATTATTAGAGGTTCTTGAAGAACAACCAGAATTGACTCTTCCTTCCCTATGCTTATTCCTATTACAAGAATTATTCTCCAAACCTGAATGTTCTGGATATTTTCTTCTCTTAGCCTCAACCTGTGAAGAAATGATTCCTAATAACGAAGCATTATCACTTGACACTTGAGACACCTCAAAATCTACTTCACTATTCTCTTGCTTCAGTTCATCATCGTTGGCATCCACTAAAGTGGGTTCTTCTGAATGCTTATTGATTTCAAAGGAGCTATTGGCAGACTCAACCTTATCACTAGCTTCAGATCTGGATGTAACATCGATTTCACTTTTATTGCACAATTCATCTACCTGCACTAGAATTATATCCCCTTTATCTACCGTGATACCAACCAGGCCCTGAACTCTTATGCAGTCGTTATACGGAATGAAACCTTTACAGAAAGTTGTTAGCAGGTCCAGCATCGACCTTGATACAACTTCTTGCTTAACCATGTTTATAATATCTAATTACAGTTTAAAACCTGGTGAAAATATTCTTCTGAAAACAAAATAATACAGTAAACTTAATTTAAATTGTAATGCAATTTAATTAAATATAGATCTCGTTAACTATCTTAGAGTTCTGCAAATTCGATACAGTTTTCGTTTGTAGATTGAATTCGAAATGCTCCTGATGGATATGTTTTTGGAGTGAAAGTTTTAATAACCTCAACTGAAAATCCTACACTGAGTAAATTGTATGATTTTGGTTGGTTATAATAGTGATTTACAAAAATTATGAGGTACACCACCATAATTGCAAAATAACCATCGATGCACTGACTATTACAAAGCACAATTATTACATTCTTTAACTATTAGTATATAGGTATAATCAAAACTTACAAGACGGTTCAGGCATTTAGAAATAACTTAATTTATCTAATTGCTGTTACGAGGATTATTTTAACAGTAGATTAGAATGTCTTGATGGTGTAGGGGTAACGTCATGAAGTCTTAAATGACAGAATCTGAGGTGAATCTGTTTTTTTTCTCTTCAACTTTTTTTCTCTTTGACTTTTCATATCCACCAAACATCCACGAACTGAGACCAACACTTAAACCTCCATTCCGCTAGTACCCTTCCTTAGACTGACCACCCAGATTTTGGCTCGCACCGTTTATGGACCCCTCACTCTGCTCATCAGCTTTGATTTGGTTTCACAGTGTTCAATGTTGTCATGGACAACAGTAGCACTCTAATCTTTTTGGAAAGTGGCAACGCTCCTCTTGTTTATTTCCTGAATTATATTGTGATAAATATCAGATTAATTCGTCAATTTCGGATTATTGGATTACATCACTAAGTCCGTTAGGACTAAGACGTTATCGAAACCTGTCAGCGATCAGATTTGTATTCTTATTTTGTCCATAGTGAGGCTAATTAATTGTAATAGGCTTATTTTCAATTACACATGTGTGATTGTAGACTTCTATTATGGTTAAAGTGTCGACTAAGATAATGCTGAATTGGGTTTCATGTGATAGCTGTAAGAGATGGGACATTTTCGACAATGTCTAGGAGGTATTACGCCTAGAGACTTTCGATGCGGCTAAGTTGGAATCGCTTGGTTATGAATGCAGGCAGTGTGTGCAAGAGAAAAGAATACAAAAGCTTGAGGAGTAGGTAAAAATGGCTGGAGTGAAGGAAGTAAAGGAAGATGTTAAGGAACTAAAAAAGAATGTCCCAGAGTGTTTGGCTCTGAAGCAAGCTTTGTCTGGTCTGGACTGGAGACAACTTCAGTAGCTCTGACTGAATTGAAAGAGGCTTTGGGTGATGAGAAGGCGATAATGGATGGATTGGAGGAGATTGGACATTTAAAGAATAGATTAATGGAATTGGAGAAACCAAAGAACGTTTCGAAGGAGGATGTTGAATTAAAGAAACTTAAGAGAACTGTAGAGAAAGACCTCAAGGAGGCTAAGAAGGAAGTGGAAGATCTGTCTGGACTTAAGAGAGGTTTAGGCAACAATGCGAAAATTGTTGAGGACCTACAGAAAGATGTTGGAAAGGTAGAAGAATGGAGGACGATAGTAAGCAAAAATTCTAAACAGGTGAAGCTAGTATCAGAGCAGCTCGATATGGAGCAGAGGAAGCTGAATGTAATAGTACATGGCGTTAAAGAAAGCTTAACAGGAGACAATGAGGAAAGTGACAGGGAGAAGGTTAACAATATTTTTAGTAAAGGGCTCAACATGAAGACCAAGCATGTCTTAAAGGTATCTAGGATAGGCAAGTTAAATGAGGATAACGAGAGGCCTAGGCTTGTTAAGCTTGAACTAAGCTCAGTTGAAGGAAAGGTAGAGGTTCTAAAGAGAGCTAAGCAACTCCGAGAATCTGAGGACTACAAGAAGATTTTCATAGTGCCTGACCTCACTAAGAAACAACAGTTATTGGACAAGGAACTTAGGGATAAGGTTTAAGAATTTAGGTCGGAAGGTACAAAAAATGTGGTAATTAGCAAAGGAAAAGTGTATGTATGTATATATGTGCGTACATGTGTATGTATGTATATGTATGTGTATATGTGCATATTTATGTGTATATCTGTATATATATGGATAGGGGGTATGTATGTCTGTGGATGTATATACATGTAAGTATTTGATTGTATGTATGTATTTATGTATGTATGTGTATGTGCAAATGTGTGTGTGTGTGTTTGCATGTACATTTATGTGTACATGCATGGGTACATGTACATGTATGTATGTGTATTTGTGCGCAGTTGTATACCTGTGTGTTAGTTTATGTGTGAGATGGTTATGTGTGTGTGTGTGTGGTATGTTGGTGAGTGTTTATTTTAATTTTTTTTTCTTATGTTCTTCTTTTGAAGCCTATCAACTTGTCAAGGTTTGTTTATTTTCTTTTCCTTTACGATCCCTATGTGTAGAGATATGAAATTACGGCAAAAACTGATGTTACAAGTCTTTGTGACAACCTTAACCAGTATAATTGAGTTAAGTTAGGTTAAGTTAATCGCATTGTTGTTGTGTTTCACGAGGATTCAAATCCTGAGGTGATTTGAATCCTCGTGGGTTCGAATCCCGGCCGCGCTGATCTGAGAGTAAAATCTCGGACATTCACTGGACTGGTTATACGGAAAATGGTCTAAATTGCCTAACGGATTAAACATGTGGTTTTAAAAGTGATAGATATCAACATAGTTCATTATTCCCTATAATGCGTGTTTACTTTTACTTTTTTTGTTGTTGTTGAATCGAACTCTCGTGGGTTCGAATCCTAGCCGCGCTGATCTGAGAGTAAAATCTCGGACATTCACTGGACTGGCTACACGGAAAATGGACAAAATTGCCTAACGGTTTAAACATGTTGTATTAAAAGTGATAGATATCAACGTAGTTGATCATTTCACTATAATGTGTGTTATTGTTATTTTTATTATTATTATTAGATGGGAAATCTACAAGCGGTTCGCGACAGTCATATAACCGATCGGGAATCTTCAGTGGTGCCAAGTTATAAAAAATAAACAACAACAACTAAAGTGTACTTATGGTGTATATATAGTCTATGATCTGTTGTTATGTTTTTATAACTCCTCCTCCAACAACAACAACAACAATACGATTAGAGAGCTACTGTTGTCCATGACAACATTGAGCATTGTGGAA